>JAQQRF010000269.1:0-227258 GCA_030523145.1 Trissolcus brochymenae | reverse complement strand
GTAGTATCAACGTCGATACTTCGTTGACTACCGACGTCTACTAATCCGACGTCTTTCCGACGTTGGAACAACTGTAGCGTCGGAAATTTCTCCATGGGATGTTCTTCTTTAGGCTTTCCTTCATATATTATTTGAGTACGGAATTAATTTCAATTCAAGAAAATGTTCAACAAAAAATAATTGTCTTTATTATAATACATTCACACGCCTGCGCGAATGGGCAATCCGCGGAAAAATAACAAGCGCGTTGCATGAAGGGTGCGATTGTCGACGGCAATGATGAATAATGACTAACGATATGTAACGCACGAACGCTGATTAAATGTTGTATGAGTCGATTTGATTGTGCTGAATGGTGTAAGTCATTTGTTCCGTTTATAATAATATACGCCAGGCAAAAATGCAATTATTCAAGCTGAACCGGAATCGCGCACGATATTAGAACGCGTTTCTGAACACGAGAAATGTTTTGAATGTAAATGAAAATTTGTTGAACTTTCAATCATGGAGTTATTGTTGGACCATTTTTAGCATTGTGGAAATGATTTTTGTCCAGCCGCGCATTGAGTTATTGGAAAAGACATTTTTCAGGGGATTATAACGATTCTAATGTATTCGTTTGCTCGCGTTCGAGCTGTGTGTTCGAAAAACATCAATTTATTGTTCAATGATGGCATATTTAGAAGGTGAAAGTGGGAATAATTTTGTAAAAAATGTAACAAACTGAAATTCCACGAGTGCGAAATTTTATTGGATAGTTTATGGATGGTTCATTACAAAATATACCTTCTGGTGAAGGAATAACGTTTGAGCGGTGATGTTGAAAAGATTGCAAGGTGACCTGATTGGACGAAATTACCGCGGAGCAAATTTACAAACCTCAGTGAGTGGTGAAAGGGTCATGGTTCAAAGTTACGATTTCCTGATTTTCATAGTAATTTGATGCAATTTACATCCCACGTGAGGAAGAATCGCAACAAAAAAAAGCGCGTGGGCTGAGCAATCTCGTACGCTTCATAGTTCACGCGGCAAAGTGCATTTGTTTGCGATCAGGCCGTCTAAGACGATGATGCCCATAAACTTTAATTAACTTTTATCATCTATTCAAACGGGATTGATCAACTGCTGAATTACCTCGCGGGCACAAATATAATTGCCTTGATTTCACACTTTTAACAAATTTTATCAACGGCCACTTTTCCCTCTCTCAATATAGTTATACCTTTATTTATATAGTTTATAACATCAAAAAATTTTTCTAAACTTTCAAGAAAGTTGCACGTAATTCATGGCAAAATTTCCTTCGTTCACACTTTTAACTTTTTCGTCCCATTAAATATGTTTTTTTAATCACCGATGTGATTAATTGTTTGTAAACAACGAATCCATGTCAATTTCACTTCGTTTCGTGTCAGCTTGATCAAACCGTTTGAGCGATAAAGTTGAAAGAAAAAATTAAAAAAAAAAAGTTGCCCGGCCGATTTCTAATTATCATCACCAATATTCTATTTGTTCAAACAAGACAAAACGTCGACAAGACTTGGGCTCACGTTGGGCGTGGAGTGTATAACGATCTGCCGGCCCAAGATTTATCGCCGATATAAGATAGCAATCGCGGGACTGCCGAAGCGTGTCAAGTAAACGAGAATGACTATTTGATCTTGGCACAATGCGAACTAAAGTGACGTCGTTTTCGAAAACAATCTTTTTCTAATTGTTTTCCACCTTCGAATTGTTTAACTTGCACCATTATCATAAATAATATCCCGTGATATATTATTATAATTTACGACCCATTGCTCGGTTTGATGAAAACTACAAAAATAATCATTTCATAAATTTCCATCTTCCCATTATATCTTTGTCCTCGCTGTGATTTATTGACCATTCAATAGATCCTGGGGATTGAAAATATCACTTCGTTAAAATTTTGGTAACACTGTTTTTTCTTTTCATTATATTGTACTTCAAACTTATTTCATGTTTTTTTTAAAATTATTTTCTAATTTTTTAATTAATTTTTTTTTAATTTATGCTCGCAAGTTTTTCTTTTTTTTTTTTTTTTTGTATTTTCATAAATTAATGTTTTCTCCATTTCAGAGATTTTTAGTGCGCCCAAGCCGGATCGTGGCGGGAATAATGAAATGCGGCAGTCATGGAGCGTGCAGTTAATTTTTTGGATTATCACAGGCAAGCATTTCCACGGGCTACGCACCTGCGTTGATTAACTACAGCGCAGGAAGAACGCGTCAACATAGCGTTACGCTAAAAGCAACTTGATAATGGAGCAGCACCAGCAACTTTTTGCCCGTTATCTAGGCTAGATCTAACGTTCAATTTGCTGAACCAAATAATGGAGGCGTGTTGCGATTACGCTATGTTACCCCCAGGGACCTGTTGCCTCGTTGTACCTGTCCCATTATTGCATGTTATCGTCCCTGGGATTTAATTTAATTATTTGCAACTTGCATAACTTTTTAATAACACGATATTGAATGTGGAAAGTTTAGAATAAAAAAAAACATTAAAATAATGATGTAAACTTATTATGTAAAATTATGTTATTTATTTCTATCAAATGTTCTTATCATACGAAAAAAATGTATTCATTCATAATAAAAAAGAATGAAGTTACTTTGCAAAACTTTGACATTGGTATTCACTTTGCTCTTAAAGTTAATTCAAATTGATATAAAAGAAACAAACATTTAAGGTTGAACAAATTAAAATAAAACCCGAACAATATCCGCGAAGATGTTTTGCCATTCGCATGTACAACGAGTAAATGTACCATAGTAAACAGCACATTATACAAGCCTAATTACAATACAATGAGCAATAAAATACTGTCGGGATAAAAAATTGTAAACGTACAATATAAAACAATATTACATTAAGATGGTGTGTGCTTGGTATTATTATAAATCAAATATATGTTACAATATACGAGGTACGACTGTAAATGAATACTTCATTGTCGTCAAGCTTTCTTTTGTGGTAAGAAGTTATTGTTGAAGGTGTTTCTGTGAAACCAATGACCATTGGGTTTATATTGTATACTTATAAATCAAACACAAATTTAATTTTAATTTCATAACTTTTTTCAATCGAACGTTTAAGGTTCAGTGAAACAAGGAAAAAGAATGTAATCTGATTTATAAACACTCGTTAGATAAAGTGTCGGCATAATGAAAAATGGTTATTTTCATAATTTTGTAATTCGTGAAAATATTTTAATGAATAATAATTGGAAATAATGAGAAAAGCAATAGAGTGCAGTGGTTATCAGGATTGGATACATGATCTATGTTTCCCTCGGGCAACTAATTCAGCAGGCCATTCAACACGATAAGACCGGTGTATAAGTATAAGTCCAAATAAAGTGCAAATCCACTTTTTTTCTTCCGTTTTTAATTGACATTCTCAGCAACAAAACAAAGTTTGGAAAAATGATATATAATTAAATTTTTATCGCCAGCGTCTGGTTGATAACACACGTTTAAAAAATATTATTAGATTATATCAATCCGGGCAAATTTATTTCAATGATCCGACGAGGTTTTGAATTGAAATATATCCTAGCCGTTTGGAGATTTCCTCAATTATTTCATCAGTCGTTGAATTGCTTGTTTGAAGCCGGCACCCTATCCCACGCAATTTCATTGCACGTTTCTCACTCCAACATGATTGTATTTCAAATAAAATTGGCTTTTTTCTTTCGTCCACGTGGTTATCATACAAAATATTATCTTCCATAGACAAAGCAAACAAATTAAATATCATTATTTCAACAACTTCACAGTCATTCGGGTTCTATTTGCGTTGTCCAAACAAAACTCCAAATTCAACAGTTGTCATCTTCTGAACGAGCAAAAAAGAAATCCTGATTGAATTCTGCAGAATAAAAAAAAAATGATGTCACATTAAAAAAAAATTGAAACATTTTTATATTCAATTAGTATATTGACTTGAAAAATATCCTTTGATTGTCGTATCCTAAATATCCCATACGTTTCGATTCGTCGAAGTTAAATAAAGGCGAACAAAAATAGAGGCTGATTTTTGAAACGGCCCGAGCGTGAGATGAAAAAAAAATGATGGTCACACTTGAGATATTCAAAAGTTACTTGTGGGCTCTCAGAGCAAACAGAATTAGCATGTTGGAAATAATAATTTAGTAACGTGTTATACAAGAGGTTGCAATTTTATGACAGGTGGTTCGTTATCGATGCAAGAGTGCATTCGTAACGAATACGCATCGTGACTCGCGACACGTCGAATACATTCCATATCTTTTCTTGGCTCGCAAAATTAGCGATGCAAATTTCATGGTGTGGCGCAAAGCAAGAAAGCCCGGTACAACATAATTATTCGACATTGTGCCTTCATTAGGACCCCATTCTGCGGTGCCAATGCTACCTCAACAACCGCCATTGTGACTGTCACAGCAGCGTCTGTTCAGGTTTCAACAACCATTGTATTCAATGTAAATAGTTAAATAGACTAGTGTACACCAACTGAGAGCTATCTTCTAAAGGGCGCAACGATAAGAGATTAAAACATTTTGGGATCAGTCATTTGGACTTCCCTTTGACTCAAATAAAAAATTTTCACACTGAGATATGCACTCACTTAAAGTAGCCTAATTGGAGAGTAAGAAACCACCATTGAATTCAGAGGAAGGATTATAATTTTTATTTTATACAAACGTTTTTTAATCAAAACTTAAAAAATTAGATTCAGAACTAAAAGTATGTTTGTTTAAAATCATTTTATAATGATAATTGTAGAATGAGAAATCACATTGAGAACCTAGATGTTATGATGTCCAAAGTTCATGATAGTGATGGCCAAGTTTTCCGTTTATAAAATGAAAAGAACAAGTTGAAGTCTAACAACATTGTTTAATTTTCTGTTTCATATGTTTTAATCAGGCGAGATCATAGCAGAATGACTAATCAAAACAGAAATAGAATCGCGTGTATGCAAAACATTTGTGAGGCCAACTGGAAACAATGAACTATTGCCAGCATTAACTGCAACGCAGGATGTAGTCGGCGTATAACTACTGTGGGACAGTCGGGGCAAATTCGCGCTGAATTATCGTGTCTCACTGGCGGGCGCGACGTAATTACGCATTTAATACCCCGAGCTATTTCTTAATCGCATTAACGAATCGACTTGCGCCGAGTTGACACCTCGGTGAGACAATACTTTAGAAAAAATAAACATCGGCTGATAAAATCAATCGATTTGCATATATGGTTTTGAAATTTCGATCCGCCGTGACGATTGAATACAACATTTTTCGAATACTTTTCTTCTGCTTGAATATGCGGCGCGGAGTTGACGCGCTGTCACAATAGATTATTAGATTGCAATTTTAATATTGATAATTACGGGCGGCATAAAAAAGGTTTTGTATCAAATTAATGTCGCGGATTTACATTTAAATGAATTTGAACGAAATATGGCCATAACTTTTCAGGGTCGAAATTCGCTTGGACAGGATGAGCCGTCTCAGCTGAAATTTACAGCCGTTTCTAATAACGATTATAAAATTGAATTCAAACGGTGAACCTATAAACGTCATTTGAAAAGCATTTTGTCTACCGTTCTCTCGTAAATTAAAGAAGCAGCTGAAACAACGTTGACTCATTTTTGCGTCGATGGTTCAATATTCAAGCAAATTTTTCACACGCTTATTTAACATTTTTTTAAATATTTTAAGAACAAAGTATTTTAATTTTAATCAACCTTTGACTTTGCCTTTGACTCATACATTTTTCATCGACGTTTTTTTTTTATTCATTTTAAAACTTGAGGAATAATATCCTTTTCGTTTTGACAAAACGACCATCATTTTTTAGCAAAAGAATTCCGTTAAACAATTTTTTTACTTCGAGAAAAATTTTACGTAATAAGTCGCGGTGTAGCTCTCCCGAGACAGTCAATTCCGGCTTGCACTTTTTTATGTAGAACATAATAAATTTAATGTCATTGTACGCTTCAAACCATGTGTCGTCTACATTCTTTTCTACCGCAAAATTTAATGCAACATGTGCACAAATAATTTTCGCGAGTAGTAGTACTTTTTTTATATTTTTACATTATATAGAAATGAAAATTGAATAACCAACAGAATAAAAAAATAAAACCATAAAAAAAAGATATAAAGAAATACTTTACGAGATAAATTAAAAAAAAAAAAAAAAAAAACAATATTACAGATGAGAATATAAATGATCAATAAAAAATGTTTAATTACCTACTCTAATACATACCAAGAAAAACATAGCAATATAGTTGTTTGATACCAACTTTGTATCAGGCCCGCATAGCAAGAGCACACTCCAGAGTTACCATTGCTACTTTTTTCTCTTAGATGTATAGCAAAACAAAATTATTTGATTAACTGATTGCAAATCTTCTTTGACCAGAATAAATCTAAATAAAAATTGGCATTTATTAAAAAAATCGATTTTTTAAAATAAATAAGTAAATGTATAATAATAATAATAATGATTTGAAGTAAAAGTTTTTGATCGATAGTATTAATGGAATGTTGCAAGAATTACAAATGCTAAACTATCTTACTCATAACAGCCACTACACAGAAAACAAATTAAGTGAAATACACTCACTGAAATAAAAAGATCTCACACGTTTCACATTTTCATTCGGAAATTAATTAAATTTTTTTTCTAAAAGAAAAATTATAACAGACAAAGAATACGCAAATTCGTACAATAAATTCTTTGTCTCTGATATTGAAATGAGAAAAAAATTAAAATTACATGGCCTTTTAGCTGAAATGAACATAAAAAGTATATGTCCCAATGTGATTGTATTGAATGCATTCAACACGAAAAAACTGAGATTTTTACTACTTTTACTTATTTAAAATCGAAATATAAAATACAATAAAAATATAAAAACAAGACTAATAAAAGCTGCAGCTCATACAAAATATTAAAGCATGTAAATTTCACTAACGTTTTTATAGTATATAATATGAAAGTTAAAGAGTGTTGCGATGATCACAAGATCATTATTTGGGCTTACATAAAATGGGCGCATTTGTCAATAAATAAACGTAAAACCGATATTGTCTCTGGGCGTGAAATAACGCGCGAAATCCCAGAATTTTAATTTGTGGGAAATATGTACATCACCTTTTCTGCAAAACACGCAGTTGTCTGCACCCAACAAGTTGTTGAATCTCACTTTTTAAGCTGGAATTAAGACAGGTTTCTCATCAGATAGATGTTTTGTAATAAAAATTTTATGAAAGCTGAACCTGCCTGTTTACGCAAAAATATCAGTTCAAATTTGTGACAGGAAAAAATTACACGATACTTGATTCAAAAAATGTATTATTCCACGTTTTGCGAATTTCTTATCAATCGGATAAACACCTTTTTTTCGTCTTGATATTGCGAATCATTTTCGAATATATAATTTGCTACCAGAATCTCAAGGCTACCTAGTTTTGTATCTTCGGTATACGACCGGATTCTGTTGAAACTTATCTGAACAGAAAAAAAGTGACAAGCAACGAAGGAGAGGCACCTATTCAAATTCAAAATTGTCTTACATGGCTAATTATGTTTGTTCAGCGATTGAAGTGTACAGAAATTAAAAATTAGTTTAAAAAAAGATTCAATCAAATAATATGAAGACTTTAAATTCATTCGAATTCTTGAATAAAATTTTATCCAAATATTTTGTTACGATGAATAAAAAAAGAATAAATTAAAAAGTTTAAATTAATAGTTTTTTTCAATCTGAAGTGTGAAATGTAAATCTTGTGTTATGTCCCAGTGTGATACATAATCGGTCCCAACGCACAATTTCACTCATAAGAATTAATTACCAACCGAGAAGTTACAATAGCCTTGTTACTAATGTGAATTTATGTACTTCTGTACGATGATGCAACTGAATTTACGAACCCATCGTGCAGTCACTGCGCAGCGTCCATTATTTTAAATGAAAACCCAGGCACGAGGACTGTCATATTTAGGCCAATTTAATTCAAACAGGAATTTCTGTACCGATACTATCATGCCACTTTTTTTTCTCTCTTAAAAAATATTTGCCTCTTTATATCAGTATAATGGAACAGAAACGCAAGGTCTTCTAAAAAAGTGCGCCTTGTGTCCCGAATTTATTTTCATATTTCTTGAAACTTTTCGATAAACATCAGTTAATTATTAAAAACTATTATATTAAAACCGGCGGTTGAACAAAAAAGCGTAATCCTAATTGGCGTTGAAATAGGTCATAGGATAAAAAAACCGTAGTACAATTTTTGTGCGACATAAACGGGGACGAAAAGGTTGCGTTGGTTTGTTGAAAAGTGCTTCCGCCAAAGCGACGATCGGTTGTCAAAAGGGGCCGAATTGTGGGCGTGAGGAAAGTTGAGTCGCGGTTCCAAAAATGCCACACTCAATATAGAAGAACGCTGACAGTCCAACTGAGGCATCTGCGTTTCATGAACATCACAATGCCGGTCATTAAATCTCAGCTACCGGTTCGAAAAAACGGGCTTTGTAACAAGGCCATTTTCTGTTGGCCCACCTTGAATCCTAGAAGTACTCACCCGGCTGGAAAGAAAAGTAAAAGCGACCCAAGCGTTACTGGTAATGATTCATTCTACGAATGAAACTCTGGACAAGTTGATTGAACTAATCAAATTCGAAAAAAATTGAATTAAAAAAACATTTAAAACCAGGCGATTATGTTGTTACCAATTTTTTTTTGTCACCATTTATCCACTCAGATTCGGTTATTAAGTTATTATGTTGTCTGCTTTTTATTTCTGTTGCATGAAGCTTTTTTCCGTGCAGTTAATAAATTTTAGATCAGGTCGTTGACTAGAAAGCCAAGGTTAATTGCCTTTGTACATTGGTTGTTATGATAAACTAATACATTTTTATGACGATTTAATCAACAACACTTTTTCTCATTTCTATTTGGAATTCAAATATTCCTTTTATCTAGATTATTTCTTTTTTCTTTCTTGAGTACCAAACAAGGTTAGATGAGTATAATTATGGATGCCGCAGCAAAAACAGTGAAAATCATTATAACTTAGGTTCGATAAAATGAAGTTCATTTTTCTTTTTATATTTTCATTGGTCCATTTACACCATAACTATCAAGAAATCAGGAAAAATTTTAACAGCTATGAGTTAACATTTTATTTAAAGCAATGTTATTATTATTGTAACAAAAATGATTGACTTAGTTAAATCTATTCAGCTGTCCATTAGTCGTTACTTAGATTAGTTGAATGCTATAACAATGTCGACACTATTGTTGGTTTTGCATAAAAACATTTTGATGCAATTGTCCTTTGTCATTGACGCGAGCATTGATGATTAGCGGATGGTTGAGGTTGAATAATGACGTTCTACTTGGATGGATATTAAAACTGACAGATTGAAATCGATCAAAATTAAGCTGCAAAGGATATTCGGAACGTAAATTATGCCAAGATTTATGATCCGGTTATGATATCGCAGCCGAGTAAGTTACACAGGGCACGTATGTCACGGAATATAATGATGCATCACTTTTCCCAACGCGTTGGAGATGAAAGAGTCCGGGTACCGAAGATAAGCCCGCCAAATGGTTCATGACTCCTCTTCCGCCAACTGCTTTTAATTGTGCTGTAATTGAGATTAATGAAAAGGCATGCGGGCGGTCATTTGTGATATCACCAAGGGAATTTAAACGTACATTGAACCGAGAACTATATTTACTTTTCTATATTGTCAACGATGTCTTATCGCTGTTATTACTCGACGACACACCACGCGGTCTCCAAAATTGTGTTACAGCAACTGTTACGTATTTCCAAGCCACATTTTTTTTTTTCGAGTCGTTCAAACTTTATCTTCTTTTATATACAACATTTTTCATGACACTTTTTTTACAACGATTCTCTTGAAAGAAAATAAATGTAATTGGTCATTTTAAATAAAATTTATTGCTGTCGATTTTGTTTGCTTTGCAGCCTCTTTCAATTTCGATAGAAAATTTTCTCGTTATACAAAATGTTCAAACATTTCTCCAATTGAATGATGAATAATTTATTCTTTCTATTTCGTATGCTCTTTCTTCATTCTAAAATAAGGTTTTGTTTTGAATTGCAAGATGAAAATGTTTTCACCTCACGACGTGTTAAGAAATAATTTAAGCTTGGAGGAAAAAGTTGATTTTTTCATAAAAATAACAAAAACACGATCCAATCCAGCAAGTTGGATTCTCTCACGATTGATTTAAATTTAACCATAATTTGATTATACGACGTACCACATCATGTTCGCCACAAAATTGTATCACGAAACTATCATAATTTGATAATTTAATAAAACCCGTTTCTGCGAAGAAGCTCGTCTGGGAGAACTAAAAAATCCCGATGATCAGCCAGTTTGAGAGATGGTTGAGAAAACTCACTGCAGAGAGGAATTCATCTCAATTGCGTAACGTGCATCTCGTGCTTTGGCCGAGCCGTCCAGTTATTACTTCATTTGTATCGCGTTGGTGGTTTGCTCCGATGCACATCAGCTAAATAATCACCGACTGCAATATGAAAGTTTTTGTTTTCTCTTTTATTTCCAATCAGGAATCTCACTTATCTATCTTGTCAACATTTTTATACAAACATTTTTACGAAAAACAGGATTTTTTTACAAATTTAATTGTTCAAACATTTCTGATTATTCCAAAATCCAATAGTTTCCTCGAACTTTTTATATCTTTCAATCTAAACAATCTGACTTGCAATGTATAACATTTTTAAAAAAACTCTGAAAACTGTCAGTTAAAATTATGTAGGCAAGTGAATTAATCAAAATTTGAATTAAAAACAAAATACAAAATGACGGACGACAATGGAAGTACAAACAAACAAATGGAACAAAGTAGAAAAGAAGAAAAAAATGGGAGGTGAAAAAATGTTTCGCACACAATGGCTTAGTGGCACATTAATATAAAAGCAACCTCGTGTAAGAGTTCGGCTAATAAGCGTAACATGAGGTAGCTTAAAACACGTGTTTGTCGAGAGAGATTTATTGCGCACGTTAAATCGTTCGCTTTGCGTGCATCTCTTCCGTGTGTGGGTGGCAGCGCCACACAGTCATATGTGGAAAAGCGAAGCGCATTGTGAATCCGGACTAATCTGTCTCGCTATCTGTCCGTCGGCTCTGCCTAGTGTCCACTATAAACGCGCCCGAAAATACATCTCAAATCCTGTGGGCGCCGGGGACCACCCGCGTCTTTTTTAAAAAGATATACATACCTTGGGTTTAAGAAAGGTCCTCGTCGTCAGAATTATGTTCGCCCAACAACTGTGAATCAACTGGAACAAAGTCGCGCGAGACAAATGACGTGAAAATTTGTCCCGGGAAAACACTCTTGTTCTTTACGAGCTCATTTTGAAATGCAAATATACTTTTATCCTCTACTACGCAAATACAAATTCTTAACACAAACAATTCTACTTTAATTTGTTTTAATTTCCCGTTTCTGTTTGAATCTTATAACGAATATTATTTTACTGTTAATAAAAATGCATAAAAAAATTGAAGGAATGAATAAAAATTCTTTCACATTAATTGATTAATTATAAAAAATAATAGTTGAGTCATCAAACTGACGACTGTAATCCATTTAGGAATGATTGAAAGAAACAGTTTTGATAAATAATTAATTAATCCGCACAACTTTAATTAACTCTGTTAGCCATTTCAATCTCAATTTCAACCGCTTTCTGTCACGCTCGTAACATTTACCAGACCGATTGCAAATTATTTATTCGCAATAATTTATTCAGACCGTTAAACAGCTGAAGTTTAACAGCTCCATACTCTCGTCTGTTTACACTAAACTTTATGACATTTCCCCCCATGGACAACTTTTATAGCGACATTTGCGTATTTGAGAGGTTTCATTTCCTTTTTCGAATAAATGCCAATAAATATTTATACTACTTATTTTTTTTTCTCTTTCCCTGTCTCTAATTCAGCGTAAACGTATCTTCTGCACACTTCCACTTTGTTTTCTTACCAAGTATTACTTTCTATGCAACACGGATACCCGGAAACACTGGGGTATCAGTTTCTCGAACGTCTTGTTCATCATCTTCGTTGTCCTTCATCGCGCGCGCCATCTTTATACAAAAACAGATGTTTCCTTGTTAGTCATCATTCTCCGTTTAAAGCTCCCATGCGGGAGAGACGAGCGGCACATTTTCAGACAGCCGAAAAATTTGATTAAGAAATAAAAATTCAATTTCGTTGAACGAAACAAATCTGTGCCCACAAAATTATTCAAACGAGTTGTTACTTTCTGATTATCCTTTTTTTCTAATGACCACACCAAGGCTGAAATTTTACGGTTTTTCCTCGTGTCTACATTCTTATCGCCAAATCAGTAGCTGTAAACACATTTTTTTTCACAAGTGACATGAAAATCTTAATGAGATGACGACCTTTTTTGTGAAACGAACCACATTTTATGACCAAAATAAATGTCCCGTCGCTGTCAAACAGATTTCTTTTATGGTCCTTTAATTTCCATCGATCACTGAAATTTATTGTTCAATAAAAAAAATAATGATAAATAATGAAAATACATTTTGTTACAATAAAAAAATCCCTCCACAGGGACACTTTTTTGTACCGATTTTGTGTGCATTGTGTGGGGGATTAACTTGAGGCCGACTACACAAACTGATTCTGCGAAACCGGAAATAAAAGTGTCTTTTTCCTTCTAACGGCGCTATTTATTTGCTTCTTTTCCTTTTTGCCGAAAGTCTCTGTTGCCCCAATCAAGGTATACCTCATTTCCTGTGACCTCATTTCCGGCGTCACGTAAAAGATCGAACCCCTCCGTACAATTGCATCGCACACATACAAACAATTTGACAAAATTGAATTCCACGTCTGATAAAGGCAGCAAAAAACGGCTCTCCAAATTGAAACGACATAAACCACGCGGCCGGTTTCACATGACGCAGACTCTCCCAACATCTGGATTATACAAACTTTTCGTGCAGCTCATTCCGTTGTGCCCTTTTGTGAGCGAGCCATCACTTTTAAAATAGATTGGCTCTGCAGCTCCAGATGCGATCTCACGCTAAATTAGCATCTCGCTTACAAAGAATATACCTTTTGATAAAACGAAACGAGAGCTTGTCACTCGTCGAAACCACTTTGGAAGAGATCCCCATCCAGATCAGTCAACAGCGCAAAAACACATCGAAAATCCCAAAAGCCCATGGGCCAACAATTTAATACCAAAAATTCCGATCAGTCGTCGGGCGTCACTTTGTTCCATCGGGGGGTCTTCGAGGAACGTTTTCTGGAAGCTGTGAATAAAATTATGATTACGTTGGGCTCCGAGTTATGAACTGGACTTCGGTCCGGGGAACGAAGAAAAATGATGTCTTTATTATCCGCACATGTTAGACGATCGATATTATGTTTTCGAGGACGATGAACTTTGTTGGTTTATCCATCAGAGGTGAAACTGTCAACGAGATCTCATTTGAGCGACCCGGATGAGAATTTGATGTAAAAACATTTGAGGATGTTTCACAGATGTACAAAAAGTCGTTTTCAAATAACTTATGAAATTGGAATTAAACGCTCTAATAATTAAACAAAGACTATAAATTGTTTTTGGTGAATGTGCTTGAACGAACTTGGTCCCTAAAACATTCTCAAAAGAATTCAAGTATGTGAAAAAAGAGAGAGAAATAAAGAAAGAAATCATTCCAGGTGTTTCTTTGGAAACATCAAAACCCACTCTAATCAGCTTTGGTGTAAAGAAAATTGAGTCTCTGGCCAAACATATCACTTCGCGGCGAGTCATCAGTCATCAATCATCCACCTCGGTGGGTTCTGAACTGCAGATGCGACTGCTGAACTCAACACCCTGGCTATCCAAAATATACACCAATGAGGAAATAAGTACCAGCGACAAAGGAAAAAAGCGCGTCAACCTCCCCTCCCCTCCCAAGATAAAATATACGCAGTAAATTAAAAGAGACCACCTTGCAGCGTCATATATTCCCAGTGTTTAAAATTCTCGGGTGGTGCACGGAGAATACACTCATTCGTCCAAAAGTCAACACAGATGTTGGTTTTGAAAATCGTTTGCTTTGAGGATTCAAAGCGTCGGATAG
The DNA here is from genome assembly GCA_030523145.1 of Trissolcus brochymenae. NCBI lineage: Eukaryota > Metazoa > Arthropoda > Insecta > Hymenoptera > Scelionidae > Trissolcus > Trissolcus brochymenae. The sequence goes on along the minus strand of JAQQRF010000269.1, from coordinate 213,058 downwards.
TGAAGAATGAAGGCAATCATGTTTGCGGGACGAAGTCAGAGGATAGAGGGCCGCTGTTTGTTGTTCTTTTCGGTGATGAGGTTTAAAATTGGCCTGCCAGTTGGTCCCTTTCAACTTGCAGACTGCGATTTGTCACGTTGAATTAATTTCACCTGAAAAATCAAAACGGGAAATAAAAGAATACATTATAGTTGGACTGATAAATCTTTGAACAAATAAATAAACAATTTTTATCGAAATAATGTAAATCATAAATAATAATAATAAAAAAAGAAACTGCTCAGGCAGAGTTGAACTTGTAGTTTCTTTTTTTTTTCCGTCACGAGGTATAGTGGTTGATTAAAAAATTACCATTTTTATGAAGTCTTATAGAGCAGAAATATGAACCGATGATATAAAAAAAAGGAAAAAGAACAAAACGGTGTGATCCTTCCGGCAGATGGAGAAGAGAGGGGTTGTTGTGGCGGGTGGACGCGTGCACCACCACTTGAAAACACAACAGCTGAGCGCCACAGGAGACAAGGACGGTCGGACGAAGAGCGCGACAACCACCGGCGGGGGCGGAAGAGCTCTCCGAGGGGAGGGGGAGGGGGCAAAGCAAAGAGTCCCGTCGCATTGACGCGAGGCCCTCGGTTCTTGCTAGTTGTGCGTTGGTTGCTAGTGGTTTGGCAGCATCGTTGCTCCCAGGCAACAGAGAGTTCCCGACAGCGGGACTTGCCGCTCGAATCACGCGCCAACTTCAGTACTGCCTCGGCCGTCGAGCGAACAGCTTCTCGGCTTGGTAACGTGTCTTTTTTCTTCCACGCGACTCGCCCTGTCGGCGATACCACGCTCCTCCGGCGAGCTGATAGCGCAAGGTCAACCCAAGGTCGCGAGGACGTTTTCAGTCAGCAAGCACAAAGTGGTGATTGGCGCTTGGCCAACATTATTTCGGGGGTGATTTTGTTTCTCTTTTTTTGTTTTTTCTTTTTTTTCAAATCCGAACGAGAGTGTGTCCGGTTGATGTTTCTTGTGACCAGTGTACCTTTTTGTGGATTATATCAGACACGTGGATTTCGATCACTTGTTGCGTGGAGGATTACTTGTTGCTCGACAAAGGTTCGTTTTAGTCCGACGGCCAATTTTGCCACTTTTTTCTTTCTTTTCCTAAGAAAACAACGACGGATGAAATGAAACGTCTTTTTGTTTTGCTTTGTGATGAGGAGTTTTCTGATTTTTGAATCATTAATTGGCCGGCGCGAGTAGTTTTTTCCGTGAGCGTAATATACACAGTGTTATCAATGAGATTGGCCCATTGCGTCAGTGATTTGCACTGTAATCATTTTATCAGAGGATCTGTAATTATAGCCTCACGTTGGCTCGTCCGGCGATTTGACGTGATCCGGTGCGGTTCCCGATGGCTCCCGGTTAAAACCAACAAATAAAATTAATCCGATAAATAATCGTGCTGGATCTTTTTAGACAATTTGCCGGACAGCTAGACGCGCGAAAAGCTTTGCGAAAGAAAAAAGAAATAAATAAAAGGAAAACTGGAAAACAAAACAAATTGTTTCAATGTTCGTACCCAGTTATTTGCGAGTTGCTTTTAATGATTGCGTAATTGTGGAATTGCCGGGCCCGTATCTAATCTTCCACGAGCGAGCAGCTTCGCTCGCGGGGAACTTAGAAATGCTGTCTGCCAATTGTGAGAATTTATCATCGCACAATTACGTGATTAATCAAACAATTTTCGATTTGTAATTAAACCCAGCCAGCCGTACATAAATTAGACACAAGTTGCATTCGGCTGCGCTCCAATGAAAGTAAAAGTTCGTCGCCTTTTTTTCCCATCGGCCAATTACTTTCGGGCTACCTTGCCCCTTAAAGTTTTTTGCACAACCTTTGGCGAATATTTGCATTCATAAATAAACTTAAATGCCCAAATTTTTGGTCCACCTTTTTTTTTAATTTGGCAGTGGGGTTTTTTTATTGAAAATCATTTAGGTGCATTTTGACACTTTTCCTCTAAAATGGAATTATATTGGAACAAGAAGCAATAAAAAAATAAGATAAAAAAAAACACTAAATAATAATAATAACGAACTAGAAGTTTTGAGATATAAACTCTGGTTTATTGGCAGTTTACATGTTTTTGCAACTTCAACACCTCGATCTTGTTTACAAAAATATGCAAAGTCTACAAAAACTGGAAAGTTCATGTAAATTCAAAATTTTATGGATAATAATAATATCTGACTTTTAATTTTGTGTTTTGAAATGAACTATAAAAAAATTGTCATTTTTTGAACAAACAAAACAAGAAAGAAATAATTTTGGTAACTGGAACAGGAGTAACTGTTCCTGAAGAAAAGGACTAAAAAGTGTGTGTATATATTTTTGATACATTATTCACTCTGGAATTAAAATGATCATTCTCGCTTAATGGTGGCAATTAACGTTTGTGCGCGAGACATTATTTTCGGTCGGCGAATATCAAACCGTGCGAAATTTAAATTACAAATGCTTATAAGTGCCGAACGAATAATTTGATCCAAATATTAGCATGGCCGATCCGCGTGGCCCGAGTATCTCGAAATCGTGACCCACAATATTCTGTGTCGCAACGTCGTCGCATTCCTTAGAATTCCTCTTTGATTTAATCGGCGTGTCCCGATGATGGGTCGTTCGAATTCGGATCTGTCCTAAGCGAGACTATTTATCTATCCAGAAAGGAGACAAAATTTGCACAAAAAAAATATTTAGCATAAAATTGCTAGGAAATCAAAAATAATCTAGCGAGAAGTTTTGGAAGATAAATGGCGGCCATGAATAGGTTACCTTTTTTCTCTGAGGATCACTATATTATGCTTGACCAAACTCTAAAAACAAAAAAACTAAGAAAATTAAAAATTGATTAAAAATTTTTAATCAATTCTATTTTGTTCTAGCCAATTTATGTAAATCCAACTTCTCACTATGTTGCATTATTTACATAAATCTGACTCATCATGAAAAATTGTTTAAATTTTTCAAGAAAAACTAAAATTGTTTTTTTTTTTACTTAATTATTATTTTGAACAAATTTTATTCTGTAAAATATTGAATGTAAATGATTGATGTAAATTTTGCAAGACCATGAAGAGTTAATTTTACATAAATTTTATTTAAATGTTTTACAAAATGCTTGGTTACCAGGGTTAGTTCCCTAAAAAGGTTCCCTTGTTTTTCGTATTTTGAAACATACAGGGCTTGTTTCGTAATAGGTAAAGGCCGTGCTGTCGCGGTACATCAATGAATATCGCTGCAATTATTTGAAACGTACCAATCCAATTAGTCACAGGCGCACGTAGAGCAGGCAAATATGTAAATGTTGTCGCATAGTCGTGCCAGCGATACGACACACATTTGTTGGATTTTGTCACCGTCACCGATAATCGGCGAGACTTTCTGCCTCGCGCATATTATGTATCCAACTGCGTTCCTTCTATATCGTGCTTGGCAACAACGCTACGCCGTTGTGTACTTTATGAAACATTCAAAAAGATTGCGTGCTTTTGGATTGTTTTTTGTTTCAACTTTGTTCGTTTCCCTAATAGCTGAAAACAATCCAGGTTCATTAATATTTACCTCCACTTAGCAGTGGTTTGTTAATTTCAAACAAATTGTTTTATTTTAAAATAAATAAAACAACTATTATTCAATTATTTTATTAAATTATCTTTATCTATTTTATTTTTGCCGAATCAGGATTATTGTATTTTTAAACATTTCTTTTCATAATTGGGGGTTACACAGTTGGAACATAAACATTAAACAAGGCGGAATTGAATTTAGTTCCTGGTTTATTTACAGAACTTAAAAATCGAGCTTTGGAAACAACGGACCAGTTTGAGAGTCACGTCTGATTGTGATTTCGTATACGAAACTTGAGATTTGGTCACAATGTCAGACGAATTTGAACAGAGCTGGCTCTTTTACGTTTAAAACGCAAGGCGTTGAAAAACAGTCGATGAACTGAAAGGTCTTTTCAGAGCCCCCAATGTTGGACCGGGCTATTGATAAATTTTGCACTCGACGTTTTAGCAAACATTCAGCCGATGTTTCTGGGAAGGAAGAGAAAGAGAGAGAGAGAGAGAGAGAGAGAGAGAGAGAGAGAGAGAGAGAACGAGAGCGAGAGCGAGAGAGAGAGAGAGAGAGAGAAAGAAAGAGAGAGAGAAAGAGAGAAAACTAGCATGTTAATTGCGCGGTGGCTGACTCGCGGCAGATAAGCTCCCCACATTTCCCAACGTTCGGACAGATAGCGCCGAGCTCAAGATAAGGGCGGTCAAATATCGTGGCCGACATATTATGAGGCTGGAAAAGTACACTTTTTTATGGCCCACCTCAGATTAGGCTTCCAATTCGAGATACAAAAAAACATAAAAAAAACATCTCAAACCCGGACGATTTTTATTTCGCGAGCTGAAAAAAAAGAGCCGTAATAAAATGACGTCAACCGCGATAAGAGCTAATAAATGTTAGACTTCGGCTGATCGAATGTGGGTTATTATTGTTTTTCAACGGTCCCGCGTGATAAGAATATAATGTGTTTTATAAACAGGCTTGTCGCGCCGACCAATCCATGTTGATACCATGTGATAAAAGTTTTGATAACTCGGGATATATCGTGTTTGTAAACTCTTTGGACAATGAAAATTCATGATTTTTTTCATGATCAAGTTTTTGTTTACCTAATGACACACTCACAGAGGCGCGACAGATGAAAATTGTGTTAGAGAAACTTTTGACACAGGGAACAACTAACGAGACGTTCAAATAAGTTTCAGAAACTTAGAAACATAGACCAAGTGTGAATTTTTTCCTTAACGACTATGTTGGAACAAACAATTATTATAGTACGGATTGGGCAACGAAAACGACGACGTTTCTTTTAGAAAAAAAAATTTTTTTTTGTTTATAAATTTGTTTTACAATTGCGTGTCACAAATTAACTGAGAAATTGAAAAGGATTTTTTTTTAAGGATGAGTTCTGGACTGTCTGAAATTTATTTGCGTTTTATGAAAATGAGGAGTTCGAATGTTCTTTCGTTGGGTGTCGTGAAGAGAACATTTTTATATTATTCTGACGCAATAACGAGCATCTCAATTAAATAACAAGTAACACTTTTGAACGCGAATCCCGTTATTAAAATATTCATTTGGCACGAAAAATTTGCACATACGTTTCCGTAATCGATAGACGATCAATTGAAAGATGCCTGTGGATCAGTCGTTTCATTTCAGATTTACATAAACTTCTTCACAAGTCTGGTCTTCGAGTGTCTGCCGATAGATCAACTATCGGATGCGGAAACAGGCAAGCGCGAAACTTTTTTATTTTTCTTCTTTTTTTCAAAGCGAGAAAACGCTCGAGAAATATCGTCTTGAATACATAAACAATGTTTTTCGTAACGCGATACCGATCTAGTCCTTCTTTTTTCGTTTTTTTTCTTTTGATCTGAGATAAAAAAGTCTAAGAACAGTTTTATTATTCGTTCCCACATTTCCTGTGAGTTTCAAAAACATCCGCCAAAGATATGTACTATAATATAAAAAGACTTGATCCAACAAAGCGTCAAAGCAACTTCAAGAGATGATATACTTTAATCCCCTTCGATGAAAAAGAAACCGAAAACAAAGACGACCGTCGTAAAGGAAATTCGGAGCTCGAAAAATGTTTGTGGAAGTTTTAAATAAATATTAAAGGCACGTCAGGACCCTATCTGTTTTGTAACAATTTTTTGAGGAGCTTCGAGTTTACATAATAATTGTAAGGCATTTGCATTCCCAAAGCTGTCGATTCGAACAATGAGTGCGTGATTAGCATACAAGAGTCACCCGACTCATCCGAAAATTCCCAAGTGGAACATTTATGCATGGCCACAATTGTGGCCATTAAATATAAACCATACATGAAACATACATGTGTCATATATGTCACACAAATGTTGTTATTTAAATAAATTTTAATTTGTGTAAAACAGCAAATTTATTTGACTGTCACAATTAACCCAACGACTGTTTCTGAATGATCCATTTATGTGATAGGAATGTGCCATTTATGAAGACCTATAGAAATTTGTACTAGACTTGTGTCCCATGAACGTTTCTCGAATGTCAAAGTTTGAGACTGCATATAGTTTTTAATACTCGGATTCACGCCGAGAATAAAATTGATCAAAAAAAGAAAGAAGAAGAGAAATCGAAGAGTAAATAAGAATGCGCCCTGCTAGACGAAAATAAAAATGGTCCCCATTAATTATTTTGTTTTATGTCGTGAGATTAAATCTTCTTGATTTGTCTCGAGAAGAGAAAAGTTCGGTTGACGTGGACAAAATTTGTTTTTAACGTGGGACATGCAATTATGCGAATTGCTCAGAACTTGTTTCAACGTTGTCTATGAATGTAAAAATAAAACATATTTCATTACTGTAATAAAACTGATCAAATCAGAATTTTTAACACAACTCATCGAACAGAAATCATTCAAACAAATGAAATAAAATACTGACTTCTGAAGAAAATACCTTGTGAGAATGCGTTTTTCTTTTTCTCTTTAATAAAAATCACCTATTGTTAAGAGAAAAACTCACAGAAATTTTTCCACGCTGTAGCGATATAGTTGAATGAGAATGGTTCTTGTGAAAGTAAAAAAAAAGTGGAAAATTCTTTCATTCTTTTATTCGTTTAGATGCTTAGTTCTATGCATTTCTTGAGACATCAGAAATTGTAAATTAAAATAAGAGCAAATAAAATTTATCCGCCAAATTGTCTTTGAACATGATGCCTTTTTTTTAGTATTTCCATATCATTTTGCTGTCTCACGTTGGCTCTTCCGGAGCGCTGTCTGGTTTAGCGAATCATTCTTCATGTATCTGTGACGGCTATTGTGAATTCAATTTGGCGAACCTCTCGGAAACACACTGAAACAAAATTATCGTTGACTATTGTTTGCTACTCTTCTATCGACCTGTGTCTCGATAATGATCCTGACTACCACTATGTTAGACACACTAGCTGCTTTTTTTCGGCTCAATTAAAACCTCTTCTGACCAAGATCCCTTTTCACGCTGTTTGTTCGGTCTATTAGATACACTGATGGATCAAATTATTCTTCTTTTGGCATTCTATTTGAAAGCCGGATTAGTTTTTTTTTATTCAATATCAGCTTTCGTCATCTTTCCAAAGTAAAAGTGTTTATAAATGTTGTTAATTTATTGTAAACTTTAAACCGATCATTTTATTATTATCTATCACGAGCCAACATTTTTTCCTATTTTTTCATTTTTTTAATTTGATTTCGTCGATAAGTAAACAAAATTTTGCAACAATTTTTGAATCATTGGTAAGTTGATAATTAAACAAAAATGTTAATTTCGTTATTTATATAATATATAAAATATCCAGTTTTATATAACTTTAAAAGCATTTAATTCTGATAACCTCATAAGTTGAAGCAATTAGCACTCCGGACGATAAAAAATACAGTTTACCACAGTTTGGTTTGGCCTTAGACACTGACGGCTGTATCGTATTCCACTTTTGCGGAGCAATTTCACCAAATTGGAAATTAACATATGATTGCGCACAGGAAACGCTCTCGCGGGCGTTACGATTATTATTTGTCATCCAGTACGCCCACATGCAGAGGAATCGACTTATCTGCCATGTGATTTCCGGCGTCCCTGTGATGAATACACTTGTGACCGTAGTTTATTTTTAGTCCAGAGGACTTATCATGAATATAATATTCGTTGGCGTGAAAATGACGTCCGATTGTGGAACGGCCGCGTGCCTTAGCGAACAGTTTTGCAACCTGATGAATTGCAATAATTCTACGATTTGAACTCGTGGGACAGGCTGATCTACCGCACCGCGGTGAGAATTATTATTTCTTTTTTATTTTGTTTGTTACAGGCTAAAGGTCACTTGCAATGGTGCCGTATATTTACGGCGATAATAAATAATAACAATCGCTTAATGATACGTAATCTAATCGCTTTACAGCGGCAAAGAGCAACTCAAACTGCATGCTAATTTTACTTCTTTTTTGTTCCATAGAAACAAAAAAAAAGAAATTTTATTATTATTTCAGTTCCAATATTTTTTTTGTTCTGTTTCACATAATGAAATATGCTATATCTGCTTTGTGCAGTTGCAGCGCTAACAACATAAGTTGGAAATTTTACTTGTAAAATGATTGCACAATAATGTTCGTGCCCATTTCTTTATATTATTTATGCAAAAATTTGACTCTGAAAAATATTTCGAATGGATTTTTTAAGTAGGAACTGGCAAGATTGATTATGCGAAGGGCAAAAAAAGAATTCCTCCAATTCACATGATTTTCCCATTACTTTCGGCAAGATTATTGCGTCCAACGACAACATTTTTAAATACACCTTATCTCACTCGTGGGCAATTTCATTACGTCCCTCCGCGTGGGTAATGCAAATGATTTTGCTTATCAAACTAAGTGGAGAAAGTTCAATTGATATATACTTTCATCTTGCGTTGAAGAGCGCGTGCAGTTGACACTGTTAAAATTGGTCGAACGTTTTTGTATGCCCATCCGATTAAAACATTCAATTAATTTGTTTAACGATGGGCCACGATCCAAAGGCTATAATAGCGTACACAAATTGGATTATTCAATTAAACTTTTAACATTTGGGGTCGTTCATTCAAAGTATAGTTTCGAGACAACAAAAATTTTTAACTGTTCAAGATGTCATTTTGAAAGAGCAGAGAGAAAAAAATGATACGTTTCAATGACTCGCCAGTTGCTCGTATTCCAGTTGATTGATTTGTCACAACCGCTGATTTTCCACGGAGTCATAATTTTTATAGCATAGAAGGTTGTTTGCGGTGCGCCCGCGGATGATAAATCACGTGTCCAGGAAGTAGCCATGTGTACAAGCAGGACTCGGGCAGTCTCACCCGAAGGGTCAAAAGACGACTTCTTCCTTTTTATTATCTCCCCTCGGCAGGCTGTGACAAGTCTACAAAGTCTTCTTTTTCTTTGCTTCACCAATGTCCCTGAAACAAACAAATAAACAAATTTTTGAAATCGAATCAACAATTATCCCAAACTTAAACAAAATAATAAAATAGTTAACAAAAAAACCTTTTCTAAAAAAAAAAAAAAAAAAAAAAAAAAAAAAAATCTAAATTGTTAAAAAAAAACTGAATGGAAACTACCAAGAATTGTTTAGTGCATAAAGGAGTTCCCTGTTCTGGATCTGACGAACAGACCTTCCGTCATTCGAGATAATATCTCTGACTGTAATTCTTGTGATTAAGGTTGTAATTTCGTGTTGCCAGTGAGTTATTGACACAGTGATCCTAGTTATTCTAAATTACCGATTTATTGGATTAAATGAGATACGTAACTCAAGTTACCAACATTGAAATCAACTTTCATTCAAATTAAATAACAAAAATGTAATTCAACATACTATTTGCACAATATTATAATGCCGATAATAAAACATGAACGTAAATTGTTTATGGTAATCAATCAAGCGCAAATGTTCTAAGAGGAAAACATTTTTATCGTGGGATTAATAATAATATTGCAAGATTGAAAAAATGCTTTGATGGCTTCAGAAAAAAAAGAAAAAAAATAAGACGTCAACAGATCACGTTATGATAATAATTATCACTGGTTTATTCCAATAAAACACGCGGAACATCTATTACAAACCATAATGAAGCCGCGTGTTTTTCAAACACTTGCGAAGATCAACATTTTTCAATTCAAACGTCATTATGTGCGACCGAAACTTAATATAGTAGCTCAGGGTGATATCACCTCGGATTGATGTGACTCATTAGTCAGCGTGTAGCAAAATGGGCCGGGAAAAAACTTGTCCAAGGACTCTCATGCAGCACCTTCAATTTCTCCGCGACTTTCCCATTAATCGATACGATTGGAATTCCGCTTATGAGCGCGATTCGCACGTCGATGTTTGATCAAGGCTCTAATTTGTTTCGTTATTAAATGACTACGAAGAAAATTGCGCAGGAAAGTACACTCGAGTGCGATTACCGCATCGCTCGTGACTCATCAGATGAAATCTCGGTTTGATTCAACCATAATTGCGCATCGGATAAGACTTTTGATTTATAAAAGGAAACCCATTATGTTGTGGATTTTACAACAAACTCATAGATACAATTTCCGAATCAAATTGCGCTCTAAGAAATAAATCACTTGGTTTAGGAACATTCTTGACAATTTAAATTTTAATACTGAGAAATTTCGAATTTGTTCAACATGAATTTTGTTTTGTTTTGATTTGATCAAGATTGTCTCAAAATAGAGTCAAGTTTTATTCAATCATTTTGAACGAATATTAAGTTTGTTTTGAATAACAAAAATACAAGTTATTGTTTAGACATCATTATCATTGAATTGATATATAGAACGAAATTTGAGTTTTTTATGATTTGTTTAAGTTAGTTTTGATTTGAAACAAATTTTAACAAATTTATTTTGATTCTGAAATAATTTAAACTTTGTTTTAATCTTATACGAATTAAAAGTTTGTTTACTTTTGAGACAAACAAAAATTGAAATAAATATTGAACCAACTGTATTTTCATTTAAAACTAATTTCAAGTTTGTTCACTTAAAAGAATAATAAAAAAAAGCAAATAAAAAACAACACAATAAAACATCAAGGCATTATTATAAATATAAAAATGCTTAGAATAAAAAAATAGAAATAATAACTTAGACATTTGATTGAGATTGAATAATTTTTATACGACGTTATGAATCAGTCGTGTTCAAGTTCCCATAATGCATACACCTTTTTAGATATAATATTAAATGAAAAATATATATATCTAACATTTTTGGTTTCAATCGGTCAAATATTTGAAATAAACGTGTCATAGTCACACAAACTTGATGCTAATAGTAATTTTTTCAATTCTTTAAGACTTTAAACACGTTTTTGTCAAAATATTTTTTTTAATCTGTGTGGGTGATATCTGAAAAATATTCCACGAAACCACTTTTTTCTACGGTATTAGACGGATTATAATAATCTGTTTTGTGAGAATCTCTGATCGTAAATAAAATATCAAATTAAACATTGTTTAGGACTTTCCAAATCAAAGTTATTATTTTGGAATATTTAACATTTAATACAAACTCAAACATCTACAAAAACTTGAAATTTTATTTTTTCACATTGCTATAAAACCATCACAAAATATAACTACTTCACAGAGGATGTTTTGATGTTCATTATTTAACTAGTTCATTCATTTGTTATGAAACAATTCAGACTCGTGAATATGTATAGAAACTCTTAGAAAAAAACCCGCATTTATTTTTTGCTGTGTAATGATAAAAAAAGAATGCATAAAAAGCATGAATTCTTTTCTTGGTTATACGTATTTCCCCTCTTAATCGCAGGACTAGTCTTTAACGATTCGCGCCCGATTTATGACAATGCGAACAGCGTTACTCTTCCACAGCCCGCAAATGTTCAATTTTAATTTACTTTATCGTTAACTAATGATTTCATGCGTCGTTAAATTTCAGTTATTTGCATAAACACTGGAACTACGCACCTAAAAATGCTCTGTCCAGGTTTTATTACCAGTAATAAAACCCGGGCTCTGGTATTGTTTATCGAGTGTGCAGCAACATATCGACATAATTTTTTATTCCAGTGAAGAATGCGGGTTTCAGACTGATTTCAAGGTCGACACTGACATTCAGATGATAAAGTGATTTCCCAGATGACTAGGCTTCATTCAGTTCTAGAATAACTGAGAGGCACATTAGTGAAATGTTTTGTTGCTTGTATTCAGTTCTATCTATAGGTATATAGGGGCAGCCTGAAGTTTGAAATAAATACAAAATCATTGTAATTATTTTGTTAAAATAAAATATGAATAAATATCATACATTATTACAATTCTATAAATTGATCAAAGGTAAAACATTTATAACTCTACCATAACTTTGAAGTTTTACCAGACAATTTTTACAGCAAGTTTCTTTCCAAATAATAAAAAACTTTCACTAAATTTATTTCAACATTAGTTTAAATGATTGTTATGGTTTTATGTTAAATTTTGAGATACGAGATAAAATATCGACAATATTTTTGCTACTGATTTAACTCATCAGAATAGCAGTTTGTTTAGTCAAGTTTTAGTCGACTGATAGAGTACGATGCTACGTAGTGTTGAAACACCAGTCGCCGGATATCACAGTGGTAATTCTTGTTATGCAACCGAAAACATAAGTTGAAGCATTGAAAATGTACAAACGTGTACATTCATAAAAAGAATTTCGCTAACGTTTTTTTTTTTTTGTTTGGTAAATCAGTTAAAAACTGGTACTTCATATTCCAAAAATTATACTAACTCGTCTTTAAAATCCACATACTCCTCTTCATTTAAAAAAACAAAATTAGTTCAATCTGTTCTGCACGGAATTGATTCGAAATTGTTTAGAAATTATAATTTTGTCAAACGACAATTGAAATTGGCGAAGAATTCTAATTAAAATTGTTTTCTTTGTCAATTTGTTATTTTTGGTTAGTGATAGAAAAAAAAATTAGAATCTAAAAGATGAACCTAATGAAAGAAAATGCGGGAGCGCGCGAGAGGATGCAAGAACTGCGTTCGATCTTGTAATGATCCTGGAACTCTCGTCTTTATAAACATACGTATGTCGGAATAGGTTGCGTAGCGCGCGAAACCAGTTCTGCGCCCGAGCAAGAGCGCGAATAGGGCGACAACATCGCTATCACTGTGAGACATGTTGTTGCCCGCGCGCACAAAGTGATGCGTCACGCTTTATTGTATTTTTGCACGAGTGAAAGTGTTCCGCCTGTAATGCGACGCGTTTTGCGCAAAGCGATCGCGATGCCACATCGAATCGGTTTTTGCCATTTGTGTCGATTCATTTCCGTCGCCATCGAATTTCCTCTTGAGAAAATCTACACGATTCATTGACATTCTTGAAATTCCATTATAAGTCATTAAACAACAATTTTATTATAGAATCAAATTTTCATTTGTTTTTAATATTCAATTCAATTCAAATAAAATTTGAAACAAATAGATTAAGACAATTTATGAAATAAGAACTTAACAATTAAAAGAAACATTGAGATGTTCAAAAATATTTATCAAAAGATTTGATATTTTAACGGAGAATATGTTGCAAATAATTTTGTTGAATTTATTTGAATGTTGAACTTTGTATTTGGAACAGTCTGAAGTCATTGCCAGTGTACGTAACCTTGCAAGGTCTTCTTATTATCTGCCGTGAGGAATGCGCAGCGAAGATTAGGTTGAACGTTCATGCCATTAGACGTGTGTTAAATGATCCTAAATGAACTCGCCGTTTCCTTCCTCCGGAGACCACTACCGGTTCACGAATGCAACCAAAAACAGTACACAGTTCGAAATGGTCGTAAAAATCCAGCAACATGAAGCTGTCGGTTGTAAATTACTGGATGTTTTTTTTCATTTCGCACCGTTCCCTCGTTTGGCCAACAATTAATAACTTTTTGCATTTCTGTCAGGCGCGTAACAAAAGTAAGCGGCTGAAATTACATACGCAAGAGTTCGAACGAAAATTCATACGTTGGATCATAATGAGCTCTCTTGCAGTCACGTGTCAGCGCGCGTCATATTTTCACGTACCGGTCTCATCTTTCTTCGACAATTATACCCAGTTTTAAAAACAATTGGCCACATTTGGGTGGAAAATAAACAAACTTAAAATTGACAAAATTGAAAAAACATTATTAACAAAAAAGAAAACCAAACAAAATTTGTATTTTTATATATCAAGCAAATATTTAGTTTAATTTGTAAAAAAGGAACTTGTTAAATTAGTTGTGTTTAAAATTGTTTTTATATGTGAACGAAATTTGCTTCGTGAAATAAATTATGACTGATTCATACGCAGCACTAAGTGGATTATATATAGTTGAATGCAACGACATATAAATTGTACTCATTTCGTTACGAAGGCACTTGACAGAGATTTCGCGGAAATCGTCTATGAATAATTCATTTAGCGAGATTCAAAAATGCCCGCGACTTTCACGCAATTGTGTGTGCCTGATGAAATATTTTCCGGACCCTCAGTGCTCGTAATTGGACATGAGCTGAAAGGAAATTCCGGCCGAGAAGAAGCCATCCACCCCAATCGCCATAAATATCAAGGCGGCTTGCAAAGCCGCACCAATGACTGTATACATATTTCCCTTATACCATTTTCACTTTACGTTCTTTCCTTTTATCACCTTCGCCTCTATTGCATAAAATCTCTGAACTAGTCAGCCACATCTCACTCCTCGCCACCGCGAAACCTCTAAATCTGCGGTGAATCCTTTTTTTTTCTGTTCTTCAGCCGTGTTGATAGGTGAGAAAGTTTATTTCCAAGAGTGAAGCAGGGAAAATGACGAGAGACGCGGTGAGGTTCTGGATGACTGATCTTCAAGGTTCCGTTGTTACTAAATTGGACCGTAAAAGTGGACAATTCACTCATTGCCTCGGTTCTAGATTATCAACTTTTTTCAACCACCAATTTCACGGACTGAATTTAACTCCGGTGATTTTCACTCTGTCTCTTTCAACTTTGAATTTATCCGGTGGCCCTGAACTTTAGTAAATCATTCTAAATTGACACTTTGAGCACGTTTCCCAGCTAGGATAGAAATCTTGAGAAAATTTGAATGAACAATTGATCCGGATCTAAGCGTAGCTTGTGCTAGCCATTAATCTTGAAATCCGTCAATTTAGGAAAATCCCCTGCCGGACATTTCGTATTAGGAACGGGTAGGTGGCAGCACCGTCGGGGAATCAATTGCTTGAAATAACAAGGCGAGGAGTAGTTACATCAGCTGGACTTTCGCAAGTTGGTTTTCCGTTTTCCTCTTTGATGCCGATACATTAATTGGCCGCTTGCGACAAACATATAACGTTCCTGTAATTACTGGCCATTTATTTTCGCCCCTCAAACATGACGCGATGATTACGAGGCAGAGGAAAGGAAGTGGATTGGCGAAACGGCGAACTGAGCCGAAGCAGCACGGCGCCGCTTGGCCCCGGGTTGTTTAACATTTTGATAGATTGTATCTTTGATCCTTTTAGAAGTTTCAATTTATCACATTCCACGTGACGCGCGGAATGTTTCCAGACCTGTCTATCACTGCGCGCGTTTTACCCGAGACCCCGGTGTTTAGATTCCGCTTTCAATACCGCGAATAATGGCTCTGACGTTTGCCCCATGTGTTTCCGCACAGATGCTGGAATGTTCGAGGGAATTTAAAACCATTTCTCAATCTGGTGTAAAAATTATTTGTTTATGGACAAGTAAGGATCATGAAATCAATTTACGTTACTTAAAATTAAAAAATAAAAAAATAATAAAAAACATAAAATAAATGAACCAAATTTGAAATTAAGATGAAAATTTGATTTAGAAAAAATATTGTTTGGATTTGTTACAAATTTGTTTATTTATTGATTTGTTTAATTTTCAAACATTTGTTTGAAAATGTATTTAATTAAAATTATTTTATATATTCACTTAAAAATTTGAGACACTTCATTTTTTGCATAGTATCAGTTTACTAATGGCTTACATATATGGATTCATCAGAACCATTAAACGAGAAAGCCCGACAATACTGTTCTGAAGATATTCCTCAACAAGACGAACGTTATGTACTTCTAATTGCTCTGCACTATCACATTATTTGTCAATCGGTCACTTATAAAAGTAGCTGCATTTAATTCCAATTAGCCTCCTATCTACGTGGCTGGCCACAATCCGAAACGCGGGGTGTCAGCAACGAAACCAGTTTCCAAACCGCAGGCAGTTTCACTCAAAGACTTATGGTACGCCTCTTTGTCTTTTGTGCAAACGCGTGTGTGCAACTCGACAAAAGAGACGAGTTAAATGGGTGCCCGAGAGAGTACTAAAAGTCACTTTTCGGCTTGATACTTTGTTTGCTCATTTGAATTTAGACGAAGCGTATAGATTTGGGGTGGTCCATCGGCTCTTCTAAAAAACGAACTGTCAATACCTGGCACGAAGCGTTAAATACACTTGCTTCTTTTCAGTGGGTCGTCGGGCAAACATTTATTCGATATTTATCATCTGTCTGATATGATAATTTTATTTATGTAGCCGTATTTAAATCTCGATTGATTTTTTTTTCACCTCAAATATATTTATTTATACTTCTTTTTTTTACAGAAGACAGTTGGTAAACAGTCACGAGCACTTTTGAGTTCAGAATGTCGCGTTCAAACATAGACATTATGCAAGGAAATGGTGAAGGTTGGAATGTTCAAATGGTTGCTTTTTCAAAGCCAGCATTTTTTTTCTTGAATGCTGGTTACTTCAAAATATCAATTACAGTCGGAAAATCTCACGCGAATTTATTTGCACAATGTTGTTCATTAGTTATGTGGCGCATAATCGAATCATGATCAAATTTCACAAGTATTCCATGTTAAGTCGTACATTTTTAGTTATACAATAATAATGAATAATGAAATCATATAATGAAAACATTCTTGCAAGGAATAAATTGCAAATGTGAATCAAGTTTTGATGTAAGACAAATGTCTTAGTTTTAGAAATTTTTTAAATACTTTTAAGTCGTTTCCAAAATTTATAATCTTTCCGTTGGGTCTCAATACATATTTCTGTACATTTCAGTTATATCTTTACATAACTGAACATATTTCTTAGAGTATAAGAATATTAATATTCGTTTGATACTTGATTTATATTTTATTTAGTTGTTTTTTACATTCTTTTATAGATACTAATATATAAAAGAATGTGAAAAACGTGAATGGACAAAAATTTTACTGTCAACAATCATGATACCTGCACCGCATGTTTGTGAGATACTGAATGACTCACTGTGTCCACAGTGTAACGTTCACGCGTCCCAGATGAGTCCAATGTCTCTCGCGATGAGTTTTCCTTGGCACAGAGCGACTCATGTCCATCGAAATCGCCCTGACATTATTTATCATCAGGGTATGTTATGTTTAAATAATTGTAAAAACACCGACGAATCTATCAAGTTTGACTTTTAACATTAACTCCTGCTGTGGCAGAAAAAAATATCAAAAGTAAATGATTTGCATTACAAAGTTGCAAACAACTATAAAGACATCATGCTTATTGCTAGTCATGAATTTTCATATTTAAATAAATAAATATACATAATAATCAAAATTGAATAAATAAAAATAGTAAAAGAAACATCAAAATTCACAGAAAACATCAATTTAATTTAACTATAACTTTAATTATATTTGTAGAAAAATAATAATTTTTGACCAACTCAAAACGAAAGTTCGTTTTGATTTAGAATCGAACTAAATTTTCTATTGATTTTGAACGAATCTAAATTTGTTTTTTGATATAATATAAATCTAATGTTGTTTGAACTGGTTTGAAAAAAAAAAAATTGTTTTGATTGAAACATAGTAAACAAATAGGAGAAATAAATATCAGCGTAAACACGATTTATTGAATGGGGAATCAGTCAATGACGTGCGCAAGCATTTTAATTCAATTGATAAAGTTGATTGCGACCAATTTATGCGCTTCGCGCATAAAAAAACAGCGTTTAAATACAGTTAAATTGAACGGTCGTTTGATTTTATTCGTCCCGCCATCGTTGGACAAGTAAAAATTGGATCGGGTCGGGTATATAATGGCCTCGGTGATTACGATTATAAATCGGACGGGCGTTGAAAAATGCCAAGATCAATGATCACGCGGAAGCTTGTAGCAGGAGACAAAAGTGGCGAATTAGCATGAACGGCATCCGTTGAGTTATCGGCGCGAGATCAAGGTCTGCTGATAACGATCTGGCTTGATATTGCGCCCGAGAGCCATGGAAACCTGAACAACTACAATTAACCTTACGTAACTCGGTCTTTCCTGGTACGCGCGGCTCGCTTACCGCAACATAAACTACGGTGTCCGGTAAACGCACACGAGTCATCCCGTTCTCAAACTATAAATTTACGACACTGAGATATTGCGACTGCAAAGTGTGTATTATCATCTGGATCTGCGCCATCAGGGGCAGAATTACCAGTCCATTTCTTATGTCACCCGTCGATGCAAATTTAATTGTTACTGCCGTTACACGTTATTTGACATCCAACTCGGTTCGCATCTTTAACTGCTGATTATGAAATTAATACCTCAGGATAATTTGATCCTACACTCAAAACAATTTCATCGTTTTAAACCTTACAGCTGACTTAACATTTGAAAAGTAACAAATTTTAACGTACATTAACTTAATTGACAAAGGAAATTAACACCGCGGGCTGAGTGGCGCTAGTATACTTAACAAATATGGCAGCGGCAAGGGTACAGTTTGTACGACAATAATAAGGTTTAATGCTACAATTGAACATTGTAATGTATTTTATTATACGTTTTGAATTTTTTTTTTTTGATTGATTAATAATAAATCAATAGTTTAGAAATCAATTCTGTTCCCTTTCATATTCATCACTGTTATTATTACTGTTTGTAAGTTGCTCAGTTCAACGAGGAAAAATTACAACTCAAAAACTTTGAGTTTCAGAGTTTCAACATTTATTTTTAATTCTTAACTAACCAATGGTCGAAATACAACCCAACGAACCATATAAGTCTGTCATTTGATGCAAAATAAAAATACATCCAATGAAATCCATCTTTTAAAGTGTCAGAAATACGAGTTTTATACTTTCCTGATGCTTTGAAGCATCAAGATGCAAATTGAGAGAGAATTTGAATTTGAGGTGAGGTGCTTCGCAACTGGGAGTTTTCTCACAACGTCTTTGCTAGCGCCCATCAAAACACCTTGCGGACCATTTATTGAAATTGTCCAACCATCAGCTACCGGCTTTTTCCATGCTCCAGTAACTGGATATCAATTACATTGAGTATTACAGTGACACACGATTGAGCTTTCTCTGTCTTTCTGAGGCGATATATTTTTAAATAGATATATTTTCCTTTAAAAAAAAACTAAGTAAAACAAAATTCAAATTGATGCTTTGGTAAAAAAAATTGTTACAACAATCAAATGTTTCGTTGAATACATTTTAGAGCACTCTTTGAAGACATAAAATTTTTTTTGGCATCTAAAAAGTCATCTTAAATCCAAAACAAATAAAAAAGTAAGTAGAAAAAGTTGATTAACGATATTTTCAATTAAAATGAAAAATTCAATTGTATAAAAATCGGTTTGAAGATACCAAAACTGACAGTGATTTCATATTGTTATTTGTAACAATATTTCTTTATTATAATTTCAATCATATATATACTATTGATGAAATAAAAAAACATTCTTTGTGTAACATATAACTGAAATTATCTGTATATAATTTTTCGAAAGTATTTCAAACATCTTTTTGGTAAAAATTACTTGAAAAATCTATTTGATAATAATTTCCATTTCGGTGGAATTTACTTGACATTTTTTGTTTACTTACCTGTGTATTTTTATGCCATTGAATCATTTGAAAGTTTTTCCAAGAGTTTCTATAATTTTATTTCTTTATCTTTAAGATGTCATATCATACAATTCAAATAAAAATTGTAATTTCTTTGACGCATCAGAAAGTCACACGTGACCCTATACACGGGGTCACTTTTGTCAACATGCAGGGTGATTGTGACTTTATTATTAAAAATCATAAATACTATCATTTATATATTATTTGACAGTCTGCGTGTATAAGAATTCTTCAACTATAATATAGAAAATGGATGATGAATAATTTTTTTCAATTTATTATGTTCAATGTGTAATGCAATTATACAAATGTTAAATACTGACTTGAAAAGTTGCAATCATGAGTATTGTTTTCAACGATTGTTAAATTATCAATAAGTGTCACATTGACCCGAATTTTACACTGTCCCGTAATGTTCCTAAAAAGGTTATATTTTAAAACGATAGAAAAAATAGAATTAAAATAATGTTGGAAAATAATTTGAGTTAACAAACTTTGTCTTGATTTGTTTTATTGAAAGAAAATTAATAATATTTTCATTTGGAATCAAACTTAAGTTTTTTTTTATTTCTGATTTAAATTTTATCTCGCTTTAGCCAAATTGTTTCAATTTTGAAGGCTTTTAATTTGGATTGGTACGTTTTGATTCGGAACAAAATTAAAGTTTATTTTTTTACATTTATTTTTGTCATGAGAATAAATTATGAATTTATGGTGCAGGAAGTTGCGGACCAATTTCCATACTAATAAGTTTATTTCGAATGTGAATAACGCTTGTGTTTAATTTTGCGCCTGGATCGATGGAACACCAGGATTATTACAATTAATTAACTGATGCGCGGGTCTTTCACTTTGTGCGGTGTCGATGGAATTTGTGATACACGATCTGCAGCAGAATACTCCATAAATTTTATCGATACCGACGCGATCCCGCCACATTCAAGAAGTCACATCGAGAGAAATTATATGATCTATAGGATGGAGTCTTACACAGTTATTAATCATAAGCTCGTTTTTATCGTTACAATTTGAAGAATAAATTAATTGTTCTTTTAATTAAAAGTTAAAAGGTATAAACGAAATAGAAATATTAATCCGTAAACAATTTGTTCAAAGCAATAACTAAAAGTTGAAGTTACAAAACTAAAGTTTCTTAGGATATAAAAAAAATGTTGTTATTGTTGAAATCAATTCCCCAATTTGTTTTGTTTAAAAAAGTTTGTTTACATCTGTCTGTATGGTAAGAAATATATTTTTATTTATGCGTCCCGAAAAAAAAAAAAGAAAAAAAAAGAAATAAAGACGAAACAAAACAGAGCAAGGGGTGTAGGTCCTGCGCATACATTTCATCTTGAGTAATGAAATGTGCAGAAATATTATTAGCTCTCGTGACTAACTGTGCGGGTTGCTAAATTTACCACGATGCGATCATAACGTGTTCTTCACTGGCGTCGTTTTGCGGGTGCGCCCCTTCGAGTTTTATGCAGAAATTAGGGTCGTCGCGACAAGAAAGAAAGAAAGAAAGAGCCTTGGAAATAGAAGCGACCTTCTTACCACATCTACCAATGTTGTTGGGAAACGCGGGAGAAAAACGCGCGACACTGCGTTTAGAAAGTTTTTCGTGCGCAAAAAGCGGGCGTCGCGAACAAAGACCCCGTTTCAATTTGTACGTAGAAAATTGCGAGGTTCTTACAATTATAACGGCACCGCGAGTAGCGTGCGAATCGGCCGCGCTGTTTTGCCTCGTCACGGGACATTAATCGCCGCATACGACGATATTAAATTAGCCCTTTCTACTCGGTCGAAGATCAAAGCACGAATTTCGCGTTGCTTTAATTATCCCGTCGGTTAACGACTTGACGCCAGGAAGAAACTTTTGGGCGCATGCGTCACGGTTATCGGCTGAGCACACCTTATCGGTTGTAAAGCTGACCGGTCGACAATGAGACACCGCTTTGCATAATCGCAGCCGTTGCAAGCCATTAGAAATAAACAAGTCGAGCAGTCGTCGCTTTTTCGCGACTAAACGAGGCGCGCGCCTTTTTGTTTACAGATGCCGGAGAACGTGAGAGGGAGGTCAAGGTGACAACATGGCGACGTTTCATGCGAGTGGGGACTCCACGATCGGCGAACCGAGCAGAAAGATGGTGTTAACCATGTCCTCGAAAATAGCGAATCCACTGCAGATAGTGGAGAGCGAGATCCGCCACGATCCCACCGTGGATGAGGAAATCGGATCGAGGTGCAAGGATCCCTATAAGGAACTCGAGCTCTACCTTGCCAAAGTAAACGTGAGTATTACAATTCATTCCATCAATCTTGCAATGATACGATGCACGGTCCAATGAACAACCTTCTTGCGCAAAAACCGACAAAAAATATAAAAAAAAAGTCAAAATCCACATCCGGTGGATAGGAGGATTTAGTTTCAATTCATTCTTTTGAACGGGG
Source organism: Trissolcus brochymenae (assembly GCA_030523145.1). Lineage (NCBI taxonomy): Eukaryota > Metazoa > Arthropoda > Insecta > Hymenoptera > Scelionidae > Trissolcus > Trissolcus brochymenae. Next base: position 191,041 of record JAQQRF010000269.1, on the reverse strand, counting down.
ACCTTCGGAATTATTGCCATAGGTCACGGGTGGTAACGGCAAGGATCGCTATATACATATCATATCTCTTTGAAAAAATCACATGATGGCCTTGATGTTGTTTCTTCGTTTCAACCGTTACCGATCTTCAAATAAATATTTGACCAGAGATCGATGCAAACGAATAGATTTTTGTTGGAATAAGGAAAAAAAGTTGTTTGCCAATTGATTTTTGATCTCACCGAAATCATGACAAGTATCGTAACCCGATTCCTAATACTGGAGGCACGATCTCGTGTATCATAAGTCACTGTGCAATATCGACCAAGGCCATCGATGCGGTAACCAAAGACGTGGCTGACAGTTTGTTCAAGAGAGACCGTGGCATCGTTGACCCATTACCTAGGGCAATCAGTCGAATAGGAGTACTGCAAATGCAACGTGAAAATGAGTACAGTGAAAGGAAAGCTGGGCATATGATCGATCAGATTTTAATCACGCCCTTTATGTTTGTCGCTCGGTTATGAAAGACAAGTCGGAGACGATTCATCGTCCGGGCAGAGGTCAGAGGACTCGATCGGCTCTTCGTTTGACGTCGTAACGGTTTTCGTCTTCTATGCTCCTATCATTTTTCTCACGATCCTATGACTATCACCCACCTCGAACCGATTTTTTGTAACATTTCTTTAAACCTTTTTAAAAATATTTTCAAAATCCCCAAATAAGGTTCATTGCAATTCCAAATTCGAATTCGACATTTTAGGTCAACTTGACTCTACATAAGGAAATAATTAGTGAATAATTTGTTCGTGTTAAAATGTTAAATATTCATTTTTTACACATTTTAGCTTACATCATTTCGGCGGAGGAGAATTGAGTCCGCAATGACTTTTTCATGAAGACATCCTGTTCTTGACTCTCATATCGATGACCTATCCTTGACTTTTTCCACTTAATAGGCCTTGATCCTTCATCACAAGATAGTATCAGTAGCCTTGGAGGGTCTTTCAATATGACATGTTCTTCATTCCAACTTTATAGTTTAGTCTAGAATCGTTTTTCTCTCTTCATTTTTTTTATAACTCATCCGACCAGTTTGAGTTCCATCGACGTTGAATCACGGAAGAAACAGTTTTCCTATTTTCCGGTACTGAGAGACGACACGGCCGTTTATAGAAGTAAAAAGCTTCCCCCTGCATCGACTCCCACTTCGATGTAACTTCCACGCGATGAGCTACCGGTCTCTTGTGGAGTGTAGCGGCACGCCAAGCATGAGCTCATCGATGGACTAACGCGAGCTAGCATCTCTTTACAGGAGAGATTTGTTGGATCGCGACAGTTATTGAGGAAAGAGTTTTTCTCATGTAATTTTTTTTTTTTTTCAGTTTTCAAACTTGTTTTCAATTTTTGTTCTTTCAACATCACTGCGTCTTAACTTGACAATAAATTAAAAAGTTTAACTTGCATTTCTTATATAATTAAAAAGTTTACAAAAAAAAAGGAAAAAAAATTATATTTCAATAATATGATAATGGTTGGCAAACAAATAATTTGAACAAAATGAAAGTTGAGATTATTTGGAAAAGTTAATTTTTATAATTACAAAAAGAGGACAAAAAGTGCTGAAGAAAAAAAGGAATCGAGTGCAACCGATCTGGGCTGTCAAAGCGGCAGCCGCCTGGTGTGACGAATATAAATAACGGCCGACAATTTCGGCCACCGAGTTTTTGCCTTCGTTAACCCTTGGCAGATGGATAAAAGGTAAAAAAGGAAAAGAAAACGAAGTGAATTCGCACATGACAACCGTGGAATCTTCTAATTTATGCCCGATGTTTCACTGTTCGATGACGGGCTACCATGCATTTTGTACTTGCGCTACTATCCGACCAGTTCCACGGACATAAATCATCGAAACAATCGGACAGCCTCTGATTGAATCAACAATCGGATGAAACCGATAAAAAAACCGATAAAAATGCGAGGGAGCCTAGGCCTGCCTTCTTTTCGACGTCCGAGATTTTCATCGCGATTATCCACCTCGGGTCAATCAGACTTTATTTATAAATCCTCGGATGCCGATTCAATAAATCGCGTCCTTTTTGCGATTGCGTTATCGGCCTTCGATTCGTCGGTTAGATGGAATCTCCTCGTCGCTTTTTAAAATGTCGAGTGCAAATTCTTTACGTTGCTTGGCGGAAATTATATTGCAGGCCAATAACTTTGCGAACCGCTCGTGTGCTGATGTGTCAGCGAATCGCCGCCCTAAGTTTTGTTCGCGTAGGCAAAAGTGAATGAATCGGTTCTGTCGATGAAAACAATGACAGATTTTTATTTAAGCATTTTTTCCTCTCTTATTAGCGATAAAATTTCGTGCTCACTTTTACATGATTATCGTATCTGCTGCTTTTGGTTTGCAATTCTGCAGCTGCTAATTTCAGCTTGCATAGGAGTCGGTTGATTTGACGGCTCTAATTTTAACGCTCGAGTATCATTCATTGTTTCATTACGGATTATCATTTTGACAATCATAACTGAGTCACTCACAATTCTTGATTTTATCACGCCCAGAGTCAATCTATTCGATTCAGCGTTGTCAGCTTTTTTTTATTATTTACAATGGTATCTTTATTTAATCATCTTTGTGCACAAAACTTTTAATGTGATTCTAATTATCGAACGACACCATTCTTTTGTGATTGCATTCATTCACTTTTTTTTTTCGTTTCATTATTTTATTTCTTTTCGTTTTGTTGTCAAGTTCAACTATAAGAAAAATTTTGTTTAGTCAGAAATAGATTTGCTTGTCGCAAAATTTATTTATAAAAACAGCATTTTTTGATGTAATAAAACATCTGACTGTTTATTTTCTTATTGCAGTATGTCATTTATGTATCCACCGTGAACGCAAACATTCCACCACGACCACTTTCATTTCCATCTTCATTGGACAATTTGCAGTCGGTCATCAGATCGTTGGACCGTTTTTTTTTTCCTTCTCTGCACCCAAATCGCATGAGTCGGTTATAATGCACAAGCTCTGCGTCGAACCGATTAACAACCACTGTCAGATACATTTGGATCGCGGTAATTGGTCCGTGTAATCGGCGGGTGGATAAGTTTGACGAGGCGAAAAGCGCTTGACGAAAGGAACCGACCCCCTCTTATCGACAGTCACACTTCTCGGCGCGGACGGACATAATGAGTCTGCGAATTCGGGGCTCATCTCTCCGCTGCAGACAGCAAAAAGGATTTCTGTGTTCTCCTAATAGTTTCTGTCGAGTGGCTTCGGTCCCAGACAGCTAATTACAGATGTCACGATAGCGATTCGTCCACGGAGGTGACTTTGGGGTCACTTTTTCTTTTCTTCTTTTTCTCTTTCACTTTGAGAACAAATTCCATTTCAGATCAGACCTCATCTATTCACCTCAAATCTAATTAATTTCAGCTGAAAATTAAAGTTGGTAAAATTTGCAAATCTACAGAATTTTGTTCAATCATAAACATTCAGACATGTAGCTTTTGTTGCCCGGGCCTCTCTTTTGTATATATTTTTTCTTTTTTTTTGGTAGACAGAGCCAGAGTGTCCATCAGGTAAGCCTGGTCCGGAGGCCTCTAACGTGGATAACAACAGCGAATGCAAAATAAATCAACGCTTAGAAATGCGCCACGCGAGAGGGATCAGAGGAATGCTGAAATACCGAATGATATCCGGCTGAGATGACGACGCAAACCCAAGAGAGTGTCTCTTGAATTATTTTATAGGTGGCATTGTAATGGGTGGAGGGACTTTGTTTTCATTGAGAAGAAATGCGATCCTGATAGAACAAAAGTTTATGCGCCAAGATTACTCTTTTCCAACCAGAATTCATCTCTCTTGATATGACAATTTTTCTTCTTTGTCTCATTGTAGAGAAGAAGAAAAAAGAAAAGTTGTAATTTGCCAATAAAAAATTATGATTTGTAACTTTTTCTTTTTTCAACAATGTTTAAGTTGTACTTTTTAAATAATAACTGGCTGGTTGGATTGAAAGAAAAAAGATTAAGATTCAAAATGTTGGTTTCTTATAAGTTTGTTTTGATACTAATCAATGATACGATCAAAAAATGATGAGTGCAAAAAATGCAGGTGTACGGTGCATTCGTGTGTATCAAAAAGTTACACGTGGAGACTTGAAACGAAGTATGCACGTGTGGGTGGAGGTGTAGGACTGCCGTACATCCGGTTGGGTGTGTCGGATATGTTTGGTTTACCCAGAGAAACGGTATAATATCGAGTTGTTAACTATCCCATCGTTCGTTCATCGCGAGTGACAAAATTTTCCGACTTCGGTGATTGATGACTGCGACGTGTAACTCTTTTTTGTGGGTCATCCTCAAGCGTAAACAATTTACAAGGTGGTCCCCTAATGAAACGACACGTCGAACAACGAATTCCAACTTGGTATTCATATCAAAATATCGGTTTCAGTGAGTGACTTTGATTCATTTGAAAATAATTCATGTAATACGTTTCAAAGAAATGTCCATCATAAGAGTTCTAAAAAACTGTCATGAATTGTCAAAAGTATCTCAGTTTAAAAAAGTATTTTGAAAGACTTAAAAAACGTTTACAAAAAGTGTCTTAATCTAACTCAGTTGTTATTTTTAAAATACAAAATCAAATGTTGAACAAAAATATAACAAAAAATGAATATCAAAAAAATCTTAATTAAACTTTGCAACTTTGCAATCTTAAAATATTATTTTTGACTCTGATTGACAGTCATTGTTTAAAGATTTTGATTACGTTTTTTTTCTCATTCTTTGTATCGTCATTCGATGTTCAGTTGTTTTAATGCTGAAAGTGCAACATCGATTTTTCATCCGTCATTCTAGACCGACTTGATTCGATTGAATTTCACATCGCACGACCATTTCCAACTCGGTATCGCATTAACATTAATGCCCATAATGATCAACTTTAACGTCAATTTGCGTACCGCAAACGCGCGCACGTTTTTGCATTCTCAAATGTCTCAAACGTCTAATCGGCGCGCGACTTGTTTTGACTTTACAATCGTAATTCACGGTCGCCGATCTGTAATGGAAAAATAATGGAAACAAAGCATGAACACATGCGATTGTGTATTTTCATTATTTTCTTGCATTTCGATTTCTACCTCTATGCATATGCGTGCCCATAACAATTCTTCCAATTCAATTGCACTTTGACAACAAAACTGCGTGTTGTTACGAAACTTGATTGGCGTCTGTTGGAGCACGTCATAAAAAAGAAATGAGTGCGCAATGACGCAACGTTGGCCAAAATTGTGGCCGAGCTTTCAGAGACTTACGGAAGTCATGTTCAAATACACGTTAACTGGACTGTAATTTAGACACACGGTACATCTGCGGGCATCGCATATGGTTTCCATACATATCCCATAGTCTTCCGTAACAGCTGCCGAGTGATTTCGTTACGCTTCTCCTACGATTTCCAATTGTTCCGCGATCACCTCCAAGTTCATGGCAAAACGGAATTGAATTACGAATAATCGTGGACGTATAATTGAACGGATGACTTAGATGAAGACAGACGTACTTCACAATTACATCCTTAATTGGACAATCTTCTGAAGAACTCTATAAAGAGAACGAAAGATTTCGCGTGATCATCAAAAAGCTATTTTAATCAAGAGGGTAATTAGCTTGCAACTTTCAAACGAGATAATTGGCATTTTTAATTTTTGGAATTGGTCATTTAGAAAGTGTGGATATTGTCTTTGGCTCCAAAAAGGTTCTTAGACCTCAAGGACAATGTCTTAAATTATTATTTATCAAACACAATGTGATTGTTTTAAATTGTTAAACAACAAAATGAGTACATTTGTTTGATCTCAAAAATAGTTGAGATTAGAATAAAATGTGTATAAAAAATAGAGGACAGAGGAAATTGCGAGGAAAATTGACGAAAAATAGCCGCGAGACAATTGCATAAACGTATTCCGCCGAGCGAGATCCGAGAATGTGGCATAGAAGTAAATCGTAAGACGCGGCGCAAAACTTGACGTTCCCCATCGTTAGATCATATACGCATTACATGAATGCCGCTGCAGTGTATGCTCGGGATAATAGCCCCGCGACTCTCGCGGCGTTGCAACTTTTATCGCATAGAAATATTGTAAGGTGTCACACAGGGACAGCGGCTGCAAATTCCTCGCCCATACAAACGACCCGACATTCGGCGATATTGTTATCGCCGAATGTCCCGCGGCCGCGTTATCCGCGTCTGAAAACTGGCGCGCCACGATGACAACACAAATCATACAAGTTTAACGAAATTTTTCAAGATCACTGATTTAACGACTCGGAGATAAGAGAAAATCGTAGAAAGTCACGTACCATTTTTGTGTCACGCGACGAACCCCATGCGGTGCGAAAGCGGTTCGGTCAGGGGTAGGTTTTTCTAAATGTTGCTATATACAGGTCAAAATACAAACAAAAAAGGTAAAAGTCATTTTTGGATTGCAATCTTACGTCAACAGTGCGTGAAAAAGCATCATAAACGATCTGCATGCGCCGAGCCATTAGCGCTTGCTGAAAACATTCGCACATTCTTAATCATTGTCATTCTTTTTTTGACTCAACACGAATAAGCCACTGCGGAGAAATTTATGGTTCCTCATAATTTGGTGTCATTGGTGGATAGGTTCATTTTTTTCTCAACTCTTTAGATATAAAGCAGCACCGCTCCAGTTGGCGTAATGTATTCAGTTTAGTTGGGTCTTTTATAAATAACCCAGGTAAAAAGAAACATATATGACACATATATGTCTGCAGATATCCAGTATACATATGATGCCATATGCGTGTCGTTTTTGAACAGCGGAAAAAGTTTGAGGATAAACGAGTTTTATCTGATTGAGAAAAATGATATTGTTTATATTTGCTTACTTTGTTTGTTTTGTTAGTTTTTCTCATAGCACGTACCGGACAATTTTAATTGACGTTGATGAAAACATCATTTCGGGCTCGTGTATGGAAATGAGCAAGACGATTAGCGTTTATGAAGTTACGCTTTATTTTATGCCTCGACTAAGAGACTTTGCAAGAAAAAAAAAAGGAAATTTCCATTTTAACACCTTCAGCGGATTTTTCGACTCGGCAGTTTTTAACGCAGGTGAATAATTTCTCCGAGTCGTAAATTGGGTTCTTTATCTCGTCGTTTTTTCCACTATTCTGTTTGTAATTTATGTAGTGAATATTTTCATAATTTGCTGTTCATGCGCAATAGATAAGTTAATGTTGATCGGAATTTTAAATGCCGACAAGGAGATCAATCGAGTTTGACATCTAAGGAAGCAATTCATTTTCACTTTATTTCTAACGATTAATAACACCACTGTTTACATTGTCGAACATTGAACATTCTGTATTGATGTGATTTCGACACAGATATACATACAGAGCTACAAAAAAAAAATACTTGCATAATCATATATAAAATAACTGAAAAAGCAAATTGACTTAATTATCCTTCATTTACAAGCAAAACATGGATATAACTCTCGATAACGAAAAGCACATTATTCTATAGTCAAACTTTTCCTTCATTTGCGAATGGATATTATGAGATTGAATGAATATCGCGACGACTTTTTGCTAAACAAACAAAACTTGAAACTAAAATAATACAATAAATAAAAATGAAACTCAAAACGTGAACACATCGCAAACAAGTTTGTCGCTTTTGGGTGAAAGCCATCATGTTTTCAAATATGAATTCAACTTTAGGAAATGTAAAAAAAAAAGAAATAGATATATATTTTGATCATGACAGAGGTGTTACAAGATCAGCGATTTTCGGTTATCACATCTAATTTTGCAATCCGATCGCAGAGAAAGCGAAATCGAGCAGTGCATAAAAGTATAATCTACAGCGATAACGTTTTTGCAACCGCAGCGAGATCAGATAATGAAATCCTATTGTCGCGACTAACCAAAATAATTGAAAGGAAACCACACAGCTGCGAGATCCGGGAGATACGCGTCTGACAGCTACTTGACATCGAACAAACTTGTACAAATAACACTGATCCGAGCGAGAAAGCTCCGAACAATCTAGTTCCATCAAGTGTCACGTTTAAGTGTCATAAAATAATTGGCGCAGTTTCAATCATCATTACAGTGCTAACGAATAATTACCAACCGCGCCTTCCTCTAGGACGAGGAAATTAGTTCTAAACGCTTTGACACCAGCCGTGTTTAGACAAGTTTATCAATTTCGGATGTCACGCACAATTTGTCTTGAAACAATTTTCAAACGTCAATTTCAAACTTGACCGCAAGCAGAGAAGGCGCGAAATTACACTCATATAATCAACCGCGAGTGTTTACGACTTGGAAATTTAGAGAAGTAATCAATTTACTTTTAATTTAATTTTAATTACTCTCTAAATTTGAATAAGTCTTTCACTAATATAGAAAGCAGTGTAATTTTCACTTATTCAAATTTAGATAGTACATTAAATGAATTGTATAAAAAAAAAAAATAAAAAAAAAAAAAAAAAAAAAAAAAAAAAAAAAAAAAAAAAAAAAAAAAAAAAAAAAAAAAAAAAAAAAAAAAAAAAAAAAAAAAACGTCTTGAATTGAATGATGAGCCATAAAACCGCGTTCCCCATCACGTGAAATGACTTTACCTCCGCGCTAATTAAGATGAATGGCCGGGCTCAATTTTGCCGACAAATTATTATTATTAGGAAGACTACTTTTCTTTAATCATAAATCATTAGCCACGCAATAACTCAAATGTTTCTACGAATAATCATACTTTTTTTACGCGAATCTTTCAGCTTCATACACGCGTTCATACAAAATTGAGAAGTCGGAGGCACCGCAGTGAGGTATATGATCGTGCAGAAGGTACTAACGACGGGACTCGGTTTTTGAGATGTAAATGGTCAGCCTTGAGTTTCAATTGTTTTTATTTGAGTGACATCAAACTTTCGCTTTGGAAAATAATTGTGGCTCTCGGTATAAGACGCAAACGAAAACAAAAATAATAATAAACAATTTTTTCCAAACAGTCGCCCACGAAAATGGAGTTGAAATTAACGGAGCAACAATTTATTTTTGATATTAAAAAAATTGTGATAGAACGAATTCCCATTTTATTTGACTTCTCGGTGAAAATTGTTTGTTTTTGTATTGTTCTTTTGAATGCGTAGAAAAAAAAAGGTTATATGAATTGCAAATCAAATTTAGCAATTCAATTAGGTTTTGTTTATTTATAAAAATTGAAACTGATTTGAATTTAGTGCCAATTAAAGACCGCGGAATTCATTATCCAATTTGTAATTCACGAAGAGATTGACTAATTTATACGTTCGGATCTAATCGCGGATATCTTTGGCGAGAGGTGAAAAGGCGCGAATCGCATGTCATAACTGATGATATCTAGTCTTGTTTGACAGTCGCGTTTACGTTATGTCGTTCAAGGTGCTTTGAACCTGTACAATTTGCCAAGTCTGAGAGGCGAGCTCTCAGCCGAGTGTGCGTCATCAAAGTCAAATCGCCGATGTTGCTCGCTGCGCCATTAAAAATAACCGCGGCGCGCAAAATGTCTCCGGGGGCCCGTCGTATTTCTTTCGCGTGAATTTTCCTTCCTCGTTCCGTGATAAGTAATTCCACGTTGCCATCGGAGCAGCAGCCCCCAAGATGGCCTCTTTGCATTTGCGTGTACATGACATCGTGATCGGATTATTGCTCGCGGACACATGCTTTTAATGCTCTTTCATTTCGCAGTGGCTTTACAAACATAATTATGCTTCGCGGTATTATATAAGTCGGCTCGTAAACTTTCATAAATCTGCAACACCAAAGGTTTTTTTTTCAATGCATACGGAATGACAAGATGAAATTAAGCAAAGTTTAAAAATTTATTTTAATTCAAATTGCAAAATTGCAGGATCAATTTGTTTATTCGTAAACTAACAGGAAAAGTGGAAAGATGATATGTCTATAATTTATGTCTGTTTATTAGCGAAATTAGCCAAAATTTCGATGAATTCAATTTTATTTTGTCCAGAATCATTGCGTATCTAAATTATTTCGCGACATCGTCGTCCGTCACCGCGTTACACAAATCTGTTTCGCATTTATTTTGGGGACGATAACTGGGACATCTTTGTTGTTTCGACATTACACGTGAAGAAAAAATTGATGAATTCGAAATAAGTGCGCTCGTTTCTGACTGTTACGTTGTTTTTGAAAAGAAAAACAATACAGATACTTATAACAAACAAATATTTCATAGATAGTTTTTTTTTACCGCAACTCAAGTTTAATATGATAATTGGGTACGTATCAATATTGTTGTACATATCAAAAAACTTTACAAGCTGAGTTTAGTTTGAAAACGCGGCTTTTGTTTGAATAACCTATATCTAGCCTCCACTTGTCTTCCACCGTATCTTCTAGATCAGCTTTTTTGTATGACCCTAATCCGATACCTCCTACAATCATTGTCAGTTTCTTATCGTATCAGTCGCGATTCAACATATCAGAGCCGTCGCAAAACAAAATCAAGCACCAACTTTTGAAACTGCAATCGTTTCTCTCTCAGATTGCGCATTTCGACTCGTCGATAAATTTGCAGTTGCGTCACATCTGAAGATGCAGGTTTTTCTTTCAATTAAAAATTACACACGTGAAAAGTCCTTGATTATTCACGCCTGTCAGATCAATCAAATAGAAATTTTGCAACGGTTCGACCGTCTAATCTCAACGTTTTGAAAGTACACATTTCGCGCGAGATTTTTGTTTTCGAGTCCTCTGATATTCTGCTCCTGAAGGAACATAATAAATTCATTTAAAAAAATAATCAAAAAAATTAATCATCGCAGTTTGTATTCAATTACAGTTGGATTAGCATAAATCGAAGCAGGACATCAGAATGCAATTAGGATAAGGATCGACGAGGACTCTTCTTTTATTTTTTGCTTCTTCTCAGTTTTCATTTTGTGCTTCTTTTTTTCGAGCGTAATTAATATATTCATCATCCTTTCGTAGCTTCGCTCTCACGTGCTTATTAAATGTCATTAAATTACTTTACACGAAGTTACTTGATTGCACCGATTCTGCGACTGCCGCATGCTTGGCATTTTTGTCACGCGCTCATCCTCTCTCACACCTTCGAATAACTCATTTTTGATCAGGGGCATAAAAAATACTGCCGCAAATGAGAGGGTAGCAAACGGTTCGTAATGTCACGGCCGACAAGCAAGATCGATTCCCATTGAGCGTCGCCCCCCTAATGGTACGTGTTCGACCGACTGATTACAGGTCCTGATGATGAATCGCAATTGCAAAGCCCGAGACCTATTGCGAAATTTGCGGTTCAATGTCGTTTGAATATTTGTCGTTACGTAAGCAAACGTACAATCACCGCGAAGGAGAAACAGGATCATGTGTAGAGCCCCGAGGATGATGGTCACGTGTGCAATTCATTGAGCATTTTTGTTCGCTCGTTTGGTACGTGTTCGTCAACGATAAATCTCAAACTGGAAAGTCCAGAAAGTCCGTTCGAATCGAAACATTTTTTGCTTTACAAAAAAACTTTTCGCAATTGTATTTTGTAATTTGCAAAGTATCGCGTCATAAAGCGATTTGTGGTGTTTTTTTGAACGCGGTTACATCATCTCCGAGTTTTGAAATACATTTTATCACCTGTCATAAACAACTGGTTTGAATTAGAAACAAAGAAAAGAAGAAAAAAAAATTAAAAACAAACATTTTGACCACTTTTTAGAGGATCGTTAAAGTTTATTAATCAATAATGTTGTGAAATCCAACTATTCTGACAGGCCGTATGTGTTTATTCTTTTAAAATTATTCCACTTTATACGTCTACGACTATTGCTGGTTATCGTGGTCTGGCAGAGTAATGTAGTACTTTGTGTCGTAAATTTTCTCTACACGCACGTAACTACCATAACACCCCAATTAATTCGATCAATCATAGTCCAACGATTTGCCTCATTATTGCCAATTACAGCATCAATCATTAAAATCGACCCGACAATTTTTCGCACGCAATACAATCATGTTTTAAAACCATCATATAATATTTCACATAGTTATGTAAAACTCATTATTACATCATTTTAAGAATCGGTCAGGTGTATTCAATTTTTCTCTCAATTCTCCTGACTGGCCATCTACTTTTGAACCCTTAACCTCTAAATTCTAAAAATTGTTTCAAGTTTTTACGTTATTTTCTTACAAAGTTTCTGATTGTGTAACTTGAAACACAATTAATCGGATAAAAAATCATTTAGATAAAAAATCATTTAGATAAAAAATTGCAAACAAACATTTCTAAATAGCATTAGTGAAGTTAAAATTATTCGCAATGCGAGCACATTTGCGAGCTGAAAAAATTGTCTTCTTCTATTTCTATATCTCACATTTTGTATATTATTGCATTCACTACTTTAACTTATTTCTGCAAACCAGCTTGATTCATATAAAGTTAATAATTGTAACGTAATTGGTTAGCAGCGATCAGATAACGCGGCGACGGTCAAATATTAGTTATTCAACTTATTAGTCTGCCGCTATCGCCTGCGCGTACGTTCCGCGTCGTCTGAAAACGTTATAGACGAAAAATCGTAAAAGGCGAAATAATGGTGATAAATGAAGCCATTAGGAGGCGCGATGTATACGACGCGGGTTATTCGAGTGGCGCGTTAATTAGTGTTTCGCCTACCGATATAAAGTCGGAAATATTACCGCCGCCGCGGAAAGTTGGTTCGCACGCTTAGTGCGAAGTTGATTGAGCACGTATTAATAATACGGTTCGAATTATCACTCAGACCCAATGCGGCCGGTCTTGGTGTACATTTCAGTTCCACGTTTTATATGCTTGCGAAATGAGCGAGAGTCCGTCTGTTTTGCACATGAAAATTTTTTGACTGCGCTTTATTATTATCACTGGACATTTTCAAATGATCATATGTTTGATTATTTTGTCATTTGTTATTTTTCATAATCTTAATCGCTTTTAATTATTTCAGAATTTCCATCATGCCTTTTGATGCGAGTCAAGTTTATAGTTTGGGTGTCAGAAATTCGTTACCGCGAAACGTTGAAAACCATCAAGCATGGGTGACGCGTTAGTCGATGGAAAAGGTTCAACATTTAATCGGATCTTGCTTGGCAAAAAAGGAGTGGAGCACAAAAAAATCGAAAGTTAAACAGACGAGTGTGTCAAATTGATTTTAAATACTTGTCGGCGGACTTATTTTTTTTCTTTGTGTTTTTTTTTCCCCCCTTAAGCTGTGTGCGAAAAATTTGATAATGCTAGCGTTAAAAATTTTATTTTCAAAATCGTTTTTCAAACTTTGGTATTTGTTAATTGCATGTTATCTTGTTCTCTGAAAATGTACAACATGTTTTTTCAACTTTTTTTTTAACACGCGTTACTTGAACAATTTTAGGCAAAGGTTTTAGAATGGAAGTTACAACGATCTTGAAAATTTGTCAAGAATTTGATTCTACTATCAGACAGGCAAGAACATGGCGAAAATGAAACAGCCGATAAACCGCACAGCCAGATGTGCAGACTGATGATGTCATTAGCGCGAGCAAGAGTCGCTGTTTTCGCGTAATAAATATTAATTTCTTCGTCGTCGCTCGTGTGTCTGCGGCGCTTCTTTCGCGCATTTCACCTGTCAGATCATAATTCCTGCTTTAATCTTCTTAAAATGATTATCCTAATAAATGCTCTATGTGTGCACGTGTATATGCGTGCTGTGAAATGATCGGTTGCACAACCGCGGCAACGACGAGTCAAATGCTGATCAAAGGAATGTGCGAACGAAAGTCGAGTAAGATTCGACAAAATGAGGTCGTATTGATTTATCGGCGGATTGTTCGCTGATTAATTGTCATCGGGCAAATTTTGTCGCGATCGTCAGCAAAAATAAATCATTCTCTTGTTGAATCTCGTATTCAACGTTGAGAGCACTTTTTTTCTGTCAAAAATTCTCATCGGTTCGAATCTCGAGAGACGAAATTAAAAATGGTTGCATGCGAAATTTGGTTCGGGCGTGGTTCCTTTGTTTGTTCACTCTCGATTTTGAGTAATGAATAAAATTGATCGGTCCATTACGACTGGCCGATAAGAGCGTTGCACATTAAACGGTCGTAGTTTTATGTAAGAAGTATTGAGACTGCTGATGCAATAGAGCAATGATAATATTGTCGTCGTAATAGCGCGACTTATGTTACTCTGTAGCTCACGTATGGTTAGCGTAATAATGGCACTGGTTTTACGATCCCGCATTTTCGACCTCTGACGAGGCTTTTGTGGCAACGCAACGCAATTTTCTCAAAGCCGATAGACAATTGAAAGTGAAGGTCACGGAACAAAAAGTTCCAACTTTCTTGAAAACATCAGAGTGTTCGAAGTGCATCTCCTAGGTGGTTTTTCATACTCTTTGATTATATATATTTTGTTCTAATTTATGACCGCGGCAACGTTTCGTTAATTCTAAACCGATCCCGGTGTCTTATAATCATAAACTACAAAGTTGATAGGTTGAACCTATTTCGAGTGCACAAACTCAAATCGAATCTAAGTCCGGTAATCGAATGAATCATGACTGTTATAATTGTCTAATTCGTATCTAAGCGAAAGGTGTATTGATGCGATTGGATCGCTGGTTGCCGGTTCGGCAGTTCTAGCGCAAAGGCGTAGGCACTATATATCACTATGCACACATTAGCCGATAGATCGATAGACCGTGGCAGACTCGATCTGTAAGACCGGTAATTACGCCTATTAGCGTTGGCGCGATTGTTTTGGTCGTTTTTTTTTTCCCCTCTTTTTTTTCGACGCTCTCAAACTCTGCGGCTCTATTCAGATACGGCCCGATTAGCAGACCAATTAAAAGCGATTTTAATGAGAGGGAAATTTGTTTGTGTGAGTTGCATCTTGCGATCCCAAGCATAAGCGTCTGTTGATTGAAACGTAAGATATGAGCAGATCGGCGGTACTCGCTTCCATGTTATTCCTATATAACGGAGCGGCCAACTCTGATTTCGCGTGCAGTTTATTTTGTAGTGTTATTCGGGTCACTGGTGTGAATCGTGACATTCAATGGACCATGTTCTAATCGAATTTTTTCTCAGCAAATTATAAGAATTAAAAAAATTCGATAAAATCACTGACTTACAATTTTAGTTTTATATAATAATAACATTGTTAATGAAATTAAATAGTCGCTTCAAGTTTTACAACAGTGTACATGACTTTTTTGGAACAATATATTTTTTTAACATGGTTGAAAGAGAAAAAAAATAGCCCGACGTGTTTTCACTGTAATTTGTGTGTGGCATTTCACGAGCGCAGTGTTGCATGTTCAAGAAACGGATAAAAAAGCCTTGACCTTCCACATTAATGAGAGAGGTGAAATGTTATGCGAGTGTCACAATTGATAACAGTCTTTCATTTTGTAGGATTTTAGAAATTACAATGCAACAGAATGCCCGGAGCTACCAGAGTGCACCGTCCAAAAGGTGCAAAGTTTTTTTTCATGATCCATGCAAAATGTTTACCGGTATAATATGTATGCTTGCGTGTCTCAAATGTTTCCACGATCTCATCCTCCGAAGCCGATGGGTTATTATACACCATCGTGTTTCAGGACGCGTCGAGGGCCGAAGAGACTATTTGTTTAAAGCTATCCGTTATGCAATTACCTCTTCTTACCACGAGATAACGTACAATGCTCATACCTGTAACACCGCGGAAGTATGCCAAACGGTTGGACGGTGCTTGCGCAAAAACAAAAAAAAACTCCGAGGTGAACAAAAAATTTGTCCCGCAAGCTTTACGATACTGAAACAGTCATATTTATTGGCCACTTATTCCCGACTTTTACGGATTCAGTTAATGGAGTTTACGATACTGGTCCTTTTGCAGGTGCTCTATACGTTTCGCTTTTAAAATTTCTCAAAAAAAAAAAAAAAAAAAAAATTACCCGAGTTGAAATGACCTTATTGTCATTAATTTTATGCCAAAAAACACGCTCATGCATTTTTAATTGCGGTTGAATGGCTTCAATTTTGGCCATCGTTATTAACTTTTAAGTCCCAAATGCTAACAGAAATTGCCAGATTTTCTCTGCATTTTTTGATAATTAAGATTAAGTAAAATGTTGCAGGAATGGCTATAACGAAATTTAATGTCTAATCGCTTTACAGACGAAGATAACGAAGACAATTGGAAATATAATATTTAAAAAATGTGACAAATTTGTCATTTGATTGTCGAAAATCGTTATTCGAAAAAATATAATTTGTCTGCATTAAATTTTACGCGATAGCCCGTTGGACGATGCATGATACTGTCGCTCGTAAAGCCAAGTTTTACATCTTCTAATGCTTGGTATTTAACCCTTAATTTATATCCTGTCAAGGCTCATTTATATTGCACATTGCGGCACTTTATGGCGCACGAAGCGCAATTCAGTAATACACGCAATTAGATAGTAATTAGTTGTTCTTGGTTGACGGCGCGCTAAGCGACCGCACGTCCGAGAGGCCCCTCGTTTGTCTTTGACTTGTGTCGAGGTCAGGTCGGTTCGACCGCCGTTATTCAAATTCAAAGTTAACGTTAAGTGTACAATTTATATGACAATTTTAGGGCCCATAGAGATACTCTCAAGAGGTATGTCGTAATGACCGTAATAGTATCCCGATGCAAATATAATCCGTTGTATCTTGGATTTTCGTGACGCAATCGTGTCAGTTATAGTACATAAACGTCTAAGGACACACGTTTTCATTCAAGCATCCAAGGTTTATTGGAGTTACGCTTTGTACGGTCGTGTGCAGTGAATTTATCGTTGACTCAGTCAAGTTATATCAGTCGTTTAATAGTTTCTATGAAATTTTGGTTGGCAATTTTTTTGGTGGTATGAAAAACAAACAAACAAAATTCTCCAACATTTCTCGGTTTGGGATTCCTTAATTGGTCTACGCAGAGTGGCTGATGTTCAAACTGCCACATCCACTTCGATGCAGGTCAATAACCGTGTATTGAATCTAAATCTGGATAACAGGAGTCCTTGAACCCTGCCACCGCAAGTGCATCGTAATCTGATCTATGTTAGGTAGATCATCAACACGGTAGACTTGATCGTCAAGTAGATTAGATTACACGACCAAGAATCCTGGGTTCTATTTTGATTTGTCCGCGGGGACACAATCAAGGCATTTAAGCACAGGCGTGTATCGCAGTGGGATATCAACAGGTCAATAATGTACCATTTTTATCCTGCACCGTTGTCGGTGGATGACGTAGCCGAGAAAGACTCGTTCAGAATGAGAAGCGCTTACACGTCTTAAGCCGGGGCATTTTCAATAAAAATCAAATAGGAAAAACGCGTTGTGCCGACGCGTAATTCGCTGTCATTGTGAATGATCCAGAATGAATCCATTGAGCCGGCTGCCGACGCCAGCAGCGCAAAAAGTGATAACTCCGAGCTAAATTAAACCATCGCCTGGCTCATCGGAGCTCGCAAATTAACGAGCCGCGCAGCTGCTGATTTGCATTTGCTCGCCGATGAAGGTCTCCGTTGTTTTCAGCAGCGTCTTATCTGTCCCCAGTTGAACGTTCCTCTAACCGAATATCTGTGTCCCTGCAACAGAGAATAGTTTACACTCACAAAACGTTTACAGTCCGACAACCGTACATTTCTTTGTCTTTCGGTTGTGTCCGCTGTTACGATACCGTTCTCGTTATTTGGTCAAATGAAGGATGAACAGGTATACACTCAAGGGCGATCCGCTGTAGAGGACAAAGGCAACATGATCCTCCAACATCCTGCGCTGTAATCTTAATAGACAGATTTTCGTATCCTCGGTCAACTTTTTCTTGCCTGTTTAATCCCAGTTCATGATAGTCGATCAAATATTATTGTCATATTATCATTGTTTACACTCGTCTGGACCCTTTTATCTCAGACTTTACCTTTTATCCAACATCTCAATACATCATAGAGCGACGTTACTTTTCGTTTATGAGAAAAGAAAAATAAATAGATATATTCCAGCCAGAGTTCCTCAGTGTGACAATACAACGAAACCGAGCTGCATCCGGTTGGCAGTCGTGCAAACCCAAGGCATCGCGATCTTCCCTTTATTTAAAGGTACTTATGTCGCAGTAAAAAAGCCCGTTCGAGTCGTACTCTGCATTTATTTATGACATACGCGCCAGCATTATTATATGCGAATTGCATCCTAAGTATTTGTCGGATGACGAGTCAAAATTGTTGTCGACTTTCTGCGTTGACAGGCGACATAACTTGTGGAATTCAACAAAGTGAATACAAAACGAATGTTTACAAACATTCAACCATTTATAAATATTGTCTACCTTGACTGAACGATTGGTTTGTTTTCAAAAATAAGTCAAGGTCAGGAGGTCACGCAGCAATGATTGTTTTCGAAAAAGAAATACATATATATATCAGGCGATTCAAAGAATCGTCGTGACCCTCTGACTTTTGTAAACAAATCAGCCTGAACAAGTTTGAAGTAAATAATTGATTCGGCAAACAAGTTTATAAGTAATCTGAGGGATAGTCTTCTTGGTAAGGGCAGGGACCTGATAAGTCTGCCCAAATCGCGATTGCCGAGGTAAAAAATCGAAAGTGAAAACCGCAGTTCAATGAACAGTAACCGACTTGTTCGGAATCACAACAAAGATAAAACGACTAGCGGGTTGCGGCATTGGGTTACAGATGTCTCCACCAACGCTCTCACTTAACGCGCAGCGTTGTCGCGTCGGTAAGTCAGATCGTTGCAACTTGCGGAACAATGTTATCTGATTAAACATTAATGCAGCGCAAGTTTGATTGTAAATCCCGTTTGATACCGCCATCCGTTTGGCCTTGTTCCACATTCTTGCAGTATCAAGTCTGCGTAAATAGAATTAAACGCAATTATCCTGCGCTGCCGCCGCCATTCACTCAATTTCATTAACCGCGCGTCGAGTCAATCAGAAATACACTCTGCGATTCAGATGAATTATTTATCATTGTTTTTCGGTTGCCTCTCGGTTCTTTAAAAGTCCTTGCTGTTGTTGCTCGAAATGGGCCGATGCAAAAACATGTTCCTCCGCGACATAATTAAGAGTTACGTATACCGTGTATTTCGATCACAGGTAGTTCTTCAGATTTGTTTCAACTTATCGCATCTGTTATCATTATTTAACAACAAATTTGTAATATTGTCTCGAAATGTTTGTTACTGAAATTTTTATATTTTTCGAGTTTACTTGACGCGACCTAAATGTGCATTGTTAAAAAAAAAAAGATTTTTAATTTCACAATCGCATCTCTGTTCATTTTACAACACAACCTTCTGGTACGAGACATTAGACATTTGATCGTGTCTTATTCATATACGTTGGCCTGGTCTTGCAAATTGTCTTATTACGGACGCAAAAGTTGATCTTTTTTGCGGATAGGTATAAATTGTACGAATGAAAAATTGTAAAACGTGGGTTGTGAAAGATGTTGGGTGTATACTTGATCGCATATGAATACTCTTCTTGTACCTTTAACGCAAGGTTATGTAATAAACACATAATGCACGCACAACCTCGATCCTCACGACAGGAAGGAATAAATTAAATTCATGTATCAAGTATCAATAGAGTTCGCAACACCAAAGGATTCGCGTGCGATAATTGTCGAAAAAAAATAATGAGAGGAGGGGGGGGGGTTCTCTTATTTCCAGAGGCTTTTCTTCTTGCGACGATCGTGATCATTGTGTGCGACTACAAGCTGCAAGCTGAAACGTGCCGCCACGCGAGGAAAAGATTCGTTTTAGCATTTATTCTGAGACAATACGAAGGTACGAGGAATAAAAAGTATAAGAGGAAACAAACGGCTTGATCCCCTATCTCGTTTTAGAATAAGTTCAACGAACCGTGGGGCCGCTTCTCCATAAAGATGCATTCCACGAACGAAATACGCCGTGTGCGATGGTGCAAGAGCGCGTCAGCCATACGTTACGCCGCTATACTCCCGGATGGAGAAAAAAAAGACACGACAGGCAAAAGCCAACGTTTACGATGAACACCGACATTAATTTCGACCGCAATGGTGCGCGGAGGCGCCACCTTGCCCTTTTTTGATTCGACCTTTCATTTTAGTCCGATGCCCTGTAAACAAAGATCGTGCTTCTTATTGTCTGCGGATAAAAACTTAACGAAATCTCCGACCCGCATGTAGAAAGCAACAAATGTATGTTTCATCAAATTATGATTTTTTTCGTTCAGGAGGTTCAATTATTTTCAATTGAGATCCAACAATTTTTTCATAGTCATTACAATTTTCATTACAATTTCATCTTCATAAAACACAGTTTCAAACTTTATAAAGTAGCAAGTTCAGTCTGTTTTATTTCTATTTCTATTTAGTTTGTGCGAACTTAATTCTGTTCCATTTTCGCGACATTTTATGACATCTGCGAAACAATTTTGTAAATAAGTATAATACAAATCAGAAAATGATTCAGTAGAAGTTCTCAAACAGAAATGTCAACTGACTGTTTTGTTTCGCGACATAAATCATGCTATAAATTTTCGGATACAATGAATTTCGGCGCACTTTTTTTACCAAGTCCCAGACAGTGTTACATTGTGTGTTTCACCTGTGTTATACAAGAAGCTCCGAGGGTATAAATTTAATGTTTGTTACATATAAGGCATACCAAATTCTATTTTATAGGAGGAAAAGCAGAGCTAAACTTGGTTGGAAAGTTTTCTATTCGTAACAGGGTTTGAGGAACGTTGATATACAAGGTGCGACGGTTTTCGTGTGACATTGACATGCTGTGCAATTACCTCTTGAGGTGCTCATTAACTACGTGGCGTTGGGAACTGCGATATGGCTCGCGCGATTCCCGTTCTCTTATTTTCTTCTTGTTTTCGACCGACATCCTTTCTCCATTTCCAGTTGCTGCATTTCATCCGAGTGCGTTGTTTTGTTCGACATGTAAATGAGACCCAATTTTCGGATGGCTTCCCCAAAGATGGCCCTCGTTATTATCACGAAATAAAAATGCATGCTACGATGATATCATTGATCCTGCGATCCTGGACGGTCGTAAGGCCCCGATGACACATTGTCGACACAAAATTTAACATCCGATGTTGTTTTTTTCCATTTATTACAATTTTAGCATATCGGTAGCATATCACCACCGATGTAAACGTATGAAAATTGTTGTCTTCGAGAAATAGAGGTCTTAACCGGAACTTTTTTATACGCACGTTATTTACAGTCGCATGAATCATCTTTTTTAGTACAATCGCAACGATTAAAGTGTGAATTGCGAGGACTTTTACTTCTCAGTACCGATCCGAGATTTATCTCGCACGAAAAAAAAAAACAAAAAACAAAAAGTTTGGCACAAGGGAATAACAATTCATAAATAATGCTGACCAATGATATACAGCCGGTCTCGTTTGATTTACCTCAAATTAAGTTGTCGTTCGATATTGATCGGCCGTATCATCCGGCTCGTCATCTCTCGATTTCGTTCCCAATTTCCTTGTACGAGTTTCGTGCATGATTTATGGCTTCTGTCGAAAAATTTTACAGATATTCATTGTGTTGTATTTTTCTTTGCTGTATAGAAAAAGAGAGAAAACAAAATAGGGACAATTCGCGACGAATTAAATTCGGTACTCCAATATTGTCCCTTTTCTTTACGACACTTTTATACCGAGAAACAAAAAAAGTCAAACGAGATAGTTTTCGTCTGCAATTACTGTGCTCTCAGGCTCTTCCTGGACATCGTTTTTTTTTAGCCACTAAGAAAACGATGGCAAAAAGTTAATTAATCCCGCCGAATTCCACGCAATTAAATTTAAATTATGTGCACATTTATTAATACGGCACTTTCACGGCCTGGGCTCACAAACTTTTGATCCGCTTATCTTTTTGTTCATCTCTCTTCTCTCACAATTATACTAATATATTATAGACTTTCTTATTCAAAACTCATTTTGTGTACCTCTTTCTTAAATAAAACGAAAATAAAAAAAAGGTAACTCTGCTCGTTCGCCATATTTGGCGTTGCAACATGTACTTGGTACGTGTTAGATATATTATACAGTGCACGTACGTTTTGAAATACACATATGACTGTGACAGATATCTGATGAATGTCAATCATTGTACAAATGAAGCAAACGGAAACAGATTTTGATTTAATAATTCAAACAACATGTCGAACATTTTTTGTTAACCATGCTCTGGAAAGAAAACACCACAGCAACGACCTGGGTAATTGAAACAACTGCGTTGCATTTTTAAATACCAAAGCCGTGACATTAACTGTGTATTTTCTCACCGTCGGAAAGCAAAAAAAAAAAAAATGGAAAAAGGCTCCGCCAAAGCTTGTGGTGAGCTGGATACTTTAAAATTCAACATTGTTCAGTGCAGTAGCGTTATTTATAAGAGCCCGTCGAACGGCTCTCTTTTTTTTTCCTATCACATTAATCTTACAGATTCGGTCGTACTTTAGTTATACAGAATGGCTTCATTTTTCAGTGGGATTGTCTTCGCCGAAGATGATAAGTCAAGGTGGTTGCGTGCGAGGCGCAAAGTGCGCGCGTGCATGTGTATGTACCAAACGACATTCCTGGCGCAACCTCTCGTGTGTCCTCCCGGTGTGCGTTCATTGAATAGCCATTGAGTGCAGACTGATCTCTTTCCCGCGCGAGTGTGCTCTCGCGGTGTTTCTTATTGTAGGCCAGACCAGCGACAAGCTGCCGTATTAGGTCGTACGTTCAACGGCACTCTGCCAATAGAATCACAAATGATGTGAGGGCCCTCTCCGGGCCATGCTACGTACTCTCGTTATCGGACCCTCTTTTCATTCAACTATACTTCAACCGATTTAAACCGCTTACAAAAAAAAAGATATTTAGGCATAAATGCAATTATACATGCAACCTGATTGCTACAAAGTATATGTGGCGTTTGTACACGGAAAAAAAAGTTGCAATAATTTTTATCAAAATCGGTGTAATTTTTACCAAACTGTTTTATAAATAAGTAACAGAAGGCATGTTTGAGAATAAAAACCAAACTTTTTGTTACAAATTATTAACTGTTTAGTAAAAATTATTAAATTTTTTGGTACTTTTTATCAACCAGTTTAATAATTAATTTATATCAAAAATGGATTCTGTCCTCCAGTTATTAAACGTTCAGTAAAAATTATTGTATCTTTTTTACCGTGTAAGCTCAACATATTTACACCATCCATGGTTTCATATATGGCAACATAAATAATGCATAAATATTGATGGTTATCTTAAATTGCTGTATAAATGGTTACATAGATATATATTTTTGCCTGTGAGTCTACCTTCGCCTTTGTCAGAAGATCTGAAATTAGTTCACCGTTAAAATTGATTTGGATGAAAGAAAACTCGATGAAGCTAACCTGCGCCGCTTCCGCTCAAACCCCGACCTTTCACCTTATAGATAGTTTTTTCCTTCACCTCGGTGAAACCTCTCTCAAGGGGATCGGTAATCCTGTCGAACTGCGATGTTTGCAAATTTTTTGCAGCAGCTTTCGTTACTTTGACGCAAATTCGTTGATCGCGCAGACCACACCAGAAGCGTCATAAAAATACCGCTAAGGTAGCATAACTCTCGATATATCGTGACATCTGATCGCCACGCCGAGTCGTCGAAATTTACCACGCCTCTTAAGCGTGAAGAGGGGCGCAAAGTTCTGGCTTTGCGAAAAAGAAATAAAACGAAGAGCTCTTGAATGCACCAGCGCTCAAGAGAAAAAGATGCTGAGTTCTGACCTGCTGTGTTCTTACCCTGTGCTTTTTGCATTTTTGAGAAGCGACCTTTCAGGGTTGCTTCCGCGATTCTTAATTTGTGTTCGTATTTTTTTATATTGTCTGCACAATTTGAAAAAGGTCTTGATTTGAGTTTACACGTAAGCTCTACACATCGGTATAAGTTTTGTAATACAAAAATGTTGTTTTATTTTTGTTTTTGTTTTATGAACTTGAAGGCGACTCAAGGATCTGCTTAAAGTTCATAAATAAACATTGCGTTGTGCCACAAAGGCGCATTCGCAAAACTGCAGTTGATCGCTTGATCTGCGATCGTGCTCACGTGCTTTGCGTTGTGGGCAATTGAAAAAAAAAAGTGTATTTATAATTAAGGACAAGGCATTAGTCGCATGTGCGCCGGGAGCAATTTCTATAGAAATTATTTTCTACTGCTGAGAGAGAAAAGCTTCGTGACAAGACAACTTTTTGCAATGATACATTCTTGGAACCAAAAGTTTTATAGTTTTCCAAAACAAAAACGCAGTGGTCCAAATTTTTGTTCTTCTTGGTTTTGTTCTGCCCGGTATCTTTTTCGGAGCCGGTTACTTATCTTTCCACAATCAGCAGGTAAATAAACACGCCGGCCGAAATAAACGTCACAATCAATTACGGGACTTGTAAACAAGCGCAACATCAGCAAATTACATTGCTAACTTATTCCGTCGACGACGCTTTTAATTAAGCTGTGTTTCGGTAATCTCGTATTTGTAATTGTCACAAATTATTTCTCTCGGGTCTTTTCCCCTCCTGTTTTTGTTAATGTGAAATAAATGAAATTCAAGTAGTTATTGAATCACGAAATTGTTTAACTTTGATTTAAAAATGTTTGTTCCAGCGCTTACACTTTTTATTAAATAAGCTGTAATAAAAGAAAAGTGTGTGACATTAAAAGTGTTTGAAGATGAAAAAAAGACGTGGATGAACAAACCACCGCGGGACCAACAAATGCGCGCGACAAGTGGCTGATATGTGCACTTATTGCTCGCATTACGAAGGGAAAAAAATGTGTTGTTCGTTTCTCAGCGAGTGAAAGATTAATTCAACGCGTTGCGTATCGCAGTCGCGGCATTATTCAGGGCTTTTGTGGAGCGAACGGGCCCACGGGATTGAGAGCGCGCGGAACGAGTGCAATTAATAACGCCGCATGACGTTACAAACTACCGCCCGTATTAAGCCGCGTGCGTGCCACGGCGCCCGGTGCTATCTCCCTGGTATGATTTATCGCGTCAAGCTAACACTTCGCGGTTCGGTCGCGCTCGTGACTGTCGCTTCGCAACGCCGCGCGATATAGCATGTGTTCGCGTTTGACGAATACGCGCTCGCTACGTGACCTCGCGACACGCTGGCCTTATGTCGCCCTTTTATCATCCCAACATTGTTATATTTTATGTCCCGCTGCACCATAACTTAAAGCTGACCACGGTGAAAATTACCCTGAGAACTGCACGCAACACACACTTTGCAAAACTTCGTCCTCTTTCAGCAGAGCTTTTTAACATTTTACCCGTATATGCTGTCTTCTACAAAATTAAACTGATATGATTCATACCAGCAATTTTTAATTTGAAAACAAACAACACGTTTTTTTTTCATTATCTTTTTATAAAAATTTATGAGCTTAAATGAGAGTAATTAGAAATATGAAGAGAAAAAGCTCTCATCGTAATTTTCCCACGATGAAGTAGTAACAGCTGAGCGAAAAGAGGTTTTGTGAAAGTAAAAATATGCTTAACATTGTAGAAATCAGCATTGATAAATATGATTACACAGAAGATGACACTTATATAAGAATAAGGAAAGACTCAAGGAATGCAGAGAGATAATTGTTTTTTTTTTTTTTTTTTTTTACTTTAGGATTGAAATGTTGGAACAAATGAATTACTCAGGATAAAATGAATTATGTGTCTAATTTTGCTAAATCGATAAAAAGGGGGATGAATGATCGTTTGCCAGTCGGAGTGGTCTAATTCGTCAGAGGCGTTTTATCACACCCGCAACGTTAATGCGATTGACCGAGTTGATTCCTAGACCCGCGTGAGGAAGTATTAATCACGCAGTCGATCGCCCGGGAGTAACATAAAATTATTTACGACGCACCATTCAAAACAAGTTTAACTCCGTGGCTACGCGAATGATGAATGCGTTCTACATCGCCGTGCCTTTTTGAATCAAACTTTCGATCGCGATCGCCGAAGGGCCCAACTTCCTCTGTTCTTCTCTTGTTAAATCACCGCTAACGCGTACGAATTAACGATGTTCCAGTCGCTCCTGATGTGATTCCAAGCAGTTCCGAAGCGCAACAAAAATGTATATCAAAACGACTCGTCGATTTAGCGGGTCCATTTATCACACGTTGCTTTTACATTTTTAGAGTCATTAATCTTACAATTAATTTGGAACGACGTTCGTTTATTGTTATCAATTAACCCGTGCATTTATCATCCGAAATTCAACTTCAAATTTATTTATTTATTTTTATTTTTTTTTATTTTTTACCGTTATAGTTTATAAAAGAATACACATCACGTAAGAGAAAAAAGTTGTATCTTGCGAGTCGCTTGCCCGAATTTCTGCAGTGACGAGACGCCCAAATCATCATGGTCGCTCTTCCTGTCAATTTTTTTTACATCGTCGAAGGTTTCTGCGCCGATAATAAGCATGCACTTTCACCATGAGATGAATACGCGCCGTAATATTTGATCTTAATTGTGATTTGTCTTGGCGTTTCAAGGAAGCTGATAAAATTTGCAACGAGGTTACAGCGTCCGATCAAACGGTAATCCCGAATTCGCGATGGAAATATCATTATTTTATCGTCGGTTGCATTTGAATCCGCTGCGAGGCGTGTTTTATGTATGAGCATGTTATTTGGTAATCGCGAAGGGTGTAAAATGTAGAATTTGCGCTTATTTGAATATTTTAATTTGATGAGTCGATAACATTGTTGCACTTTTTTGTACAGATTGAGGACATATACTCATATAAATGGATTCGCATAGTTTCCAACAAGTACCACTTTATGGTCCTTTAAAATATTTCATTTGAAATGAATGAAATAAATTTGGGTCTTGAAATTCAAAAAAAAAGTTGCATAAAGTAATAATCAAAATTATGATTTTTGAAATGCACAAAAATAAAATTGACATTCAAAAAGTGTTGTAATGACGTTTGATCAACAATAAATAATGGTATTTGTTTAGGGGTAAAAACATTGTAGAATCCCAAAATGCGTTGTTGCAATAAACGAGATTCATAATGTATGCAACCCGGTCTGGTAATATGCAGCAGTGTTTTGCCACACCGATTGAAATGCAGATTTTTATTAGCTCGTTTGACGGTATTTTTTGCCCACACAGTGGCACGTGGTCTTGGGATGCATTTCCTTTGGCTTCGTTTATATTGTGCAACATCGTGACCAACTCGTCAGTCACCACTTATACGCTCGTACGACGCGATGCGTTCGGTCTTGTGAATTTCGTGTCAACAGTTTTGGTGCCTCTACGATTTTTCCCAAACGTTTCAGTCACAGGGTAACAGACGAGTTAGACACAACTTTTTCCTCTCAAAATGTAACTTTCAAGATTGCGTAACTTACACACGATGACAGTAAAAATGTTCATTCCGTTATTTTTTGTTCATTTTTGTATGTTCGTTCGTTTGTTTTTGTTTATTTGTTAGTTTCTGTTTGACTTATTTTTTGCTGACGTATAAACAAACGGCGACACTAGAAAAGACTGATCGATGGCTAGTGTTTATCAAATATCAAGAGCAGAATTGCATGATTTTTATGCCGATGATTGATCGAGCTGAGAAACGACTTGTATATCTGCACATCTCGCAAATTTTCTCATGAGTATTGCGCAGTTTCTCCTGGTTGAATCGTGTGTCTTCTAGCACTCCCGTTATTTTTTTTATGACTCCGCTGAAACGAACTACCATCAGAGAAGAGAAGCTAAATCGTCGAAACCGGATCAGTTTTAGATTTTTCATCGCGATCGTTGAGTTTAAACGTCTGATCGTGGGAATCTTTGACCTGGATTCTGCGCGAACCTTCCGAAGATCGCGGATAATCAAATGATTTCGATAAGAGCTCTTCAGAAACTGCTGCGCATAATAAATCTTATCGATGAATACTCGGTGAAAGGAAACGTCCGCGCTCTCCAGCCTCTTGTGCCCACCTTCTTCTCAACCTACGGAATTAACTTATCCGCATTTTGTCGCGACCAACTAATCGACAATGAAGAACGACAAAAGAGCCTTCCGAAAATTGTATCGAGTTTCTGGAACGTTCCGTTGCTAGAGCGCTTTCCAGTCACCTTGATCGCGTATCGGTGTACGCCCAACGTGCTTTTGGATTCGTGCGAGAAGACCATTTGAAAAGAGAGAGAACAAAAAATCTGCGCCGATTTAAGAGAAGCGTAAACGTACTTTATGTTCTTGGTCACATTACCTTATTTTCTCGCGCGAGATCGCCGCCACTGATCGAGACCTTCGCGTTTTCATTTCTAAATGTCGCACACACCTCTTGAGCACACGCCTGTTAAAGATCCGATATAATGTTGCATTTCAAATTCTTACATTTTCCAAAGATGAGACATGCGAAACTTGAATCTACTAATTGAACATAACACTAAAAATAAACTCCTACACATATCATGTTCCACCTCAAACATTTAAGAAATCTATTATTTTTGTGCTTATATGATGCATGATTAAATTTTGATATCTGGCAAACGCTTAGTATCTGAGAATGTGCAAGTTTGTAACACAACCTACACGTGTTCCCATTAGATCTCAATTGATCATCGCTCTTATGAAGATCAAGCCCAATCAAATCATAAACCAAAAGTGTTTATGGTTTATGATGGATTTTTTTTTGTTTGTGGTACATCGATAAATTTGCAATGCAAACATGCGGTGCTCTGTTTCTTGCACAATGCCAAATAAATATTCGATCTGGTCTATTAAAATTTATACGTGTAACGAATGTGGCGGTTCGGTTTATATGCAATACGTGCGGAGCATCGCACATATTAAAGTTGCAACGTATATACCTCTCTCTCTCTCTCTCTCTCTCTCTGAAAAAACTTTCTCGTCACCATTATAGGCAAACTTCAAATTATATTTGAAACATATAGAGGTAAACCAGTTCAATAACTATATATTATTACCTAAATATTTTCTTTTCTTTTCAATCCTAATTCCAAGAGGTTAGATTTTGGTAATAATAATTGAATAGATTTAAAAATTTAAGATCAAAATGATACATGCAGCATGTCAGGTATCTAATAAATCAAACAAAATATAAAATACAAAACATGTATGAGTGTAAAATTTTTTGCTGTAATCATCACGATGAGTGACCATTTTTCTTATGCTCAAAGTGTTTTGCTATTCAACACTTGAGACGCGACAAAGAAAATATGTACTGAAACGAGAACAGGTAGTTGATGATCTACGTGAAAGTACTTACATACGTATGGTGGGTGCGGTAGCGGAGACAAAGGACACACGTCACTTGGGAAACATTAATTAATAACTCCCGTAACGTGCGGTTTACAAGCACTAAATGGACTTTGCGCCCCCGTTTAGTCTAAATTTAATAGATCCTCCGCTGTGGGATTTAATTTTGTTGCATAAGTTAGAGTAAAATCTCTCTGTCTTGTCGCAGTTTAAATTACGTCTGTTGTTCTGGCATAAAGCAGAATGATCTCAGAAAATGTCGATGCGCTTTAATCATCGCGCGTTCTCGCCGCCCACAATTCACCTATTCACAAGCGAGCCGAGGGGTCCTCTCATCGAGTGCAAATTCGCACAAACCAGTCATTATACGCCCGGCATTTGCTTATTACCCGATCGTTTATCGGGTTTACGGTGTTGACTAATGCACCGGCTGTTATGTCTCACCGATAAAAAAGAATTCGTTCCATTTCGTTTATCTTATTAGGTCACAGAGAAACATATTTTTTTAGCTATTTATTTCGAAGTAGCAGCCATTTGAAATCACTTTTGAATCGATAACAAAAATAAAACCGATATTTTTTTTAATATTGAACCGAAAATGCTAATGCATTTTTTGATTTTTCATTCAGTTTTTCGTTTACTTTACTTAATTTATTTTGTTGTAATCTAAAATTCCGAAAAATAAATAATAGCTTAAAAAATAATCGGACAGATTTTTACGATTGGTTAACTTAAAATGACTGGATTTTTCTGTAATTCTTCTATGAGACGTTTGGGGTTTCAATCCTCATTGGTTCATAAAAACAATTTTCATTGTCTCGAATATTAATATATTGTCATGACATCCTTAATAAATCGGTAAATCGATCAGGGTCAATTTCTTTCGAGTACAATCATTATTATATTAAGCGCCTCTAAAATAATGACCCCGCGTGGGATTAGCATATACCCACCGTGGAATCGCC
Organism: Trissolcus brochymenae; assembly: GCA_030523145.1. NCBI lineage: Eukaryota > Metazoa > Arthropoda > Insecta > Hymenoptera > Scelionidae > Trissolcus > Trissolcus brochymenae. The sequence goes on along the minus strand of JAQQRF010000269.1, from coordinate 160,708 downwards.
ATTTAATCTTGAATCTTTATTTCTTTTTACGCAAGCCAATGGAAAATTAGTCGTGAGAACATCCACATCGTACACAGCTCTTAAATGATTGTCTTCAATTAGATTTAATTTTTCGCATTAAGTTCATCCCGGCGGTTCTCTAATAATATGATTTCAAATTTTTAATCTTGCAGGAAGAGATCGGAGAGCTTATAGAGTCCGTGCCCTCGACCCCGCTGCACATCATCGAGAAGCCAAAGATCCCGCACAACACGAAGATCCGCGAGTGTGCGTTCAAAGATCAGCTGTTGCTGCAGGTGCCAGCGAAGACGGGCGGTAATTTGAAACGAGAGAACGGTGGTAATGAGCGCGATTACCATGAGTGGTCCGAGTCGATCCTCGCCGAGTTCAACACCATTATTGCCAAAGAAATTAGGGACCTGACTTGTGCGACTCTCAGCAAGACCGAGCCCAGGCACAGCGACGGACACGTGGACTACAAGGAGCTGCTCAACGAGTTCGGCATAACCGACAGCGGCGAGTCGGAAAATGAGTCCAACGACGCCGCTCTACTGTCCAAGTTCAACTTTGATTGCGAGAACCAGACGGACAAACTCTTACGCCAGAAACATCGTCTCAGCGGGAGTCTTCCGGAAAACCTTGAGGACGTTCTGTTCGGCCTTGAACCGGCTGAACTGAACTGCGAAATGAGCCCAACTTCAGCCAAGGATCTGATGCTGTGCAAAAGGAACAGCTCCAGTCTCCCTGTCGACGTTTCACAGCTCCAAAACAATCTGAACATGAAACCAAAGAATTTTAGGATTATGGATTATGAGATCCCAATCACCGCCAAGCTCCCCCCAAGACAAGATAGAAAGATGAGTCTACCCTTGAGCCCCACGGTTAACCAAAAACGACGAAGATTTTTGCTGAGACAGAAGATAAAGCGCGAGAAAGCGATAGATCTTGACTCGGATGACTACTGTTCCGTTGGTGACTGTGATTCGGATTTTACGAGGTCTAAATCGTTGGAAAATAACAACCACAGGTCGGCCCCCACCACTCCAACTGAGGACAAGAAGAGCCCCTTCTCGAAGATCCAACATTTTCGCAAGAAACAAAGTTCCGTTTGTAACGAGAGCGACAACGGTGCAGTTTTAGTCAGAGTTTCTTCATTGCCGGACCAACATTTGCTGAAAGTGAACAACGGAAGGTTGGCAGACGAGAGGAAGAGCAACCATTCTTGTAAAGATGACATCTCTAAGAAAAGATCGGTATCGCCTTTAACTTTGAGATCGGACGTCACGGCAAAACGACTGTCGGAATCAGATAAGGACATCGGGAGGATCAGTCCTGTGGAGGTGAACAAATGGTACAACGGCAGATCTGCGGTTAATGACATCGGTGTCAACTGTGACTTCATGCAGTCGGATCAGTCGTGGTCGGATAGCGAGAAGACCAGGAAGAATGGTATTTCGAAATGTCTCGATGCAGATGATCATGGCAGTAAATCTGTTTCAGTGAGTTGAACAAAGTTTTTTAGTCAACATTTTGTAAAACAGCTAAACTTTCAATTTGGAACATTTCTGGCTGTTTGGCAGCATGTTTTATTGATTATTTAAACAAATAACAAATACAATGTTTTTTGTTTCAATAGCTACCAGTGTCTCTTCAATCTCTGTTATCGAGGATTCGTAGCGGTCCTGGATCATGTTGTCCTAGTAGTCCTCCGATGGATTCTACAGCTTGTTCAGATATTGCTACTCAAACATCTCCTGCAATTTCACGAAGCAGCAGCTTCACTTGGGTCAGCGATTGCGATTATCCAAGAGGTAACATTCAATCATATTTTTTTCTTTTTTATTGTTAACCCTTAAAAGTTACACTTCTCTGAGTCACCTTAAAGGCACCTGATTGAGAATTTCCAGTAGCCGACATTTAAATTATTTTGAAAGTGCAAGTATAAGTAGTACCATTTGTGTGAAATAAAATGAGAAAGATCTGTAAAGATGGAAAAAGTGAAAATTATTATTATTCAAATAAACGCTGTTATTGAAATTTGTGAATGCTTAAAATGACCAGATATCACTTTAAAATGAAACTCCTATTTGTATTAATATAAACTCATATTTTATTTTCCACATGAAACCACGCTGTTTAGAAGCGTATACCAATGAGAAAGTAACACAAATATTGCTTCCAAATGCAGTATCTAAATCTTATGAACTAGTACGTATTTATCGTGGTATTAATAAGCCGGTTTATTCATCTGCATAGAAATAGCGCAAGTTTCAATTTTTAGTTGGTGCAAATTTGTACCTTAGTGACATTTGAAGGTTAACTTTCTGTCTGAAAATTGTGTGGTATGATTTGAGGAAACCGACCTTTGTAATGCGTTATTGTATCGATAGAAACATTGAATAATTTTCATGTTTTTAGTGGATTTGCATATAGATAACGGATCATTGCAAGGAGATGTTGCGTTGGATCAATCCCCTCAAGGCACCGTTGACGATGATAACAGGTCATCATCGTCGTCCCAAGACTTATTGCAAAGCATGGACGAGATCTCGTCAGGAAGCATATCCCCACACTCGATAGACCGAACGTCACCCCTGGAAAGTGGAATTGGTACTGCGAGTCCACCCCGCAGCACCGATCGCCGTTCTAATAAAAGTAATACGTCATTCCACATGAACAAATACATCAAATGCCGTCCCTTTTCATCTATATCTAAAATATTGATTCATTCCAACAGCTCCCATGTTGAACAAATGTAACCGCAAGGAAACGTGGGAAAAAATTCGCCGTCGTCCATCAAAACTGAACACTCGTTTCGATAAGAATTCGCAAGACGTATGGATTAAAAGAGAGAGCGTGCACACGCAAACAAAACTTGACAGCGACCAATATTTTCAAGACCCAGTCGACAGTAGTAGTGGACTCGATGACTCTTTGCCTAGAATGAAAGCTTCCAGACCTAGCAACTTACCTCTAGGTAAATTAATTGTTCTTCATTTCTTTTTTATGTTTACAGCTATTCATCTTTTATTTCTTAATGAATTTATCGAAATTTTTATCCCTCTGACAGGTCTGAGTCAAGCAGCCAGTAGCTCTCTGAGTTCTGGTGAACTTTTGGATACACCACCCCGAGCACCTTCTTCGCCTTCTGCAGCAAGCTTGCAGCTGCAGTCTACACCCCTCAACGTCGAGCTGACTGGCAAAAGCAGCAGTGCTCCTCTTCTGGAGAACAACAGCGCCGAGAAAACCACCTCATCAACAGCGGTAAGCGATCGTTCAGAATCGTTACCGTTCCACGCATTGTACAGAATGTTTTTCAAAAGGTCGCACGCGGTTTCATGTACTGTACGGTACTTGATATTGAGATTATCTGCGGTAGATATTCTTTCGACTATGAGCGCGTATCCCATTCGTAGCTACAGCTGATCCATCCACGCTTAAGGAAAACCATTAGTCACTGCCCACGTGGAGCGTGTTCGACATTGGCGAACGTGGACAGCGATTCCACAAGTTTTTCACGCGAATGATCAAACGCCGCCTGCCAACAGCACTAAACCGTCATTGTGTTTTGCAAATTGATAGTGGCGATGGCTGAAAAACATACTTTCAGTCATAATGGCCGCGCTTGATAAATTAAACGGAAATGAAGGAAAGTAAAAGTACTCGTGGGAATCGCTAACGAATATAACGTTTAATAAACACCTTCGCAGATGACGTCTCTCACCGATTATTCGACAATTTTACATCGCCGTCTAATTTTCACATTTTATCAACCGGATGAAAATGTTTTATAATTAATTAAAATAATATTGTTCACTTTTCAAAGGACAATTTTAATGGACGCTAAAATTATTTTCTCTCAAAAACTGATGGAAAACAAAGTAAATGCGAACATTTTACATGAAACTTTTGATCAAAACAGTGTTTTATAACTCGATCGACGTGAAAATTTGGATAAACAAGTTTTGCAACAAACAAAATAATGAAAAATATAGGAGAGGAGGAGGTGCGCGATCGAAATGAAACGCGCGCGGCAGGATGAAAGCAAAGCTTATTTAAATCTTTGCGGAATTTTGTGGCGCGACTTGGACCGTGAAAACGATCGAATGAAATAATCAATAAAGTGTCAGTACGTGCCACAGGCTGTCGCTTCGCAGTTGACCAGGTCGCTCTCAGGTGTGAGCGCGCCAATCCCCGCGCATGTTAGTGAACGATCAAAGCTAATGGACCAGCGAGCCGTTCACTCTGTTAATCGGATGACAGCCTTCAACCCTCGAATAACAACCCTATGGGGGCTTCAGGTGTACAAACCAGGCGAGTAGGCGAGGCTAATCGTAACGAAAAGTGATCGAATATCATCACTTGTCCAGATTCTTTATCGCGTCATTTTTTTATTTGAGCAGAAAAACTATATGGAAATAAAAAAAGGAACAACTTCGTCCCCTTTAAGTTTTCGATGGTATGAAATTTGTCAGACTTCCTAGTGTCGATAAAAAAAATTGTTCGTATTATTTTCATTTGTGTACACTCTTAGTGATAGAATAAAAAAAAAAAAAAATGAAAATTAGTGAAAAAAATATTTTGCTATTATTCGCCGCGGAGTTAATGACCCTAGTGCTATCTATTGTCTCGATCCCCCAAGTCTAGGCCTTGCTTCAGTATAAAGAAGATAATTACAGTCTTGCGTTATTTTCTATTCCGCGCTCGCAATTAATCATGTCTTGATTTATGCCTCGCTTCATTGTAAATTGGCGGTTTTTTTTTCGTCCCGCGACCTAACCCGCGAAACAATCTGAACAATTTATAATTCCCCCTGACGTATCGAAGCGGCTCGATGTAACACAGTAAACTGACGGCGAGCAAAAATTTTCGACACTTCGACAGGTTCTCAAGATTTATCGACCTTTCTTCTCAAGTTGAAATATAAACGAGACGATTTTTGCAGCGCGTGTCTTGTACCGATTGAGATTTTATCGGCGCGCGGCTCTTTCTTTTTTTGTAATTATCGCGCTCCTTTTGGAATTTGTTCATTAGGTTTTGTTCATTCTAATGGAGATAGCATTGTGAATTTATTGAATTTCATTGTAATCGAGCTGTGGAACACCTAAGCCGCGCTGAATGCAATTGATTTATTGCGCACGCTCGTGATCATTACAATTTATTACGATGATTATTAGAAAATTATTGTTGCGTGTAATGAAAAAAAAGTTGTCTACTCTTTGTTGTCGGAGAGATTAATTATTCTTTGGTCGTTTGTTGCAGAACCTCCAGCAGCTGAGGTCTCAATCCGAACGTCAATTATCAGGTGAGTTCATCATCTATTATATTCCGTACAATAAATTACGCAAGAAGTATATATTTTTCATCCAACTACGAACAATCTTGGTCAATTGAACTTCGAGTTTGCTACTTTTTGTTTGTTTGTTTGTTTTTTTCAACATTTATACAGAAATTATTATTTGAAAAGCTAGCTTTATATAAGTTCATCAGGGCAGTTGTAAAGTTACAGATGGTACTGTAATATCTAGAGTTTCAATTAATGCGAAATAGTATCGCTAACAATTGCGTTATAATGCACGTGTGTGTCTCGTAGAGCACATGCATGAAGCGAGAAATTGTAGAGGTATATAAACGGGACGACAAGAGGCATACGTATATTCACGTGGGCGAATGTTGTCAACGAGATTTTACGATCTTTCGACAAGCACTGCACGTTGTCACGACACTGTTTTTCAAAACGTCTGATACTTACATGTTTGCTAGAGATGAGCCCGGAAAAGAGGGATCTGAGAGGCTCTTTTTCGCGCGTTCGCGTCAACTATATAGCGCTCTACTTCGGATACATAATCATGCTCATAGAAATGAAACTGATGAATGATGCGCGATATATGTTGAATTGCATTAGTGCAATCATGTTATGCAAACTTATTATGAAATGATTGTTGAAGATCTGCTACTTTTACTAGATCTTTTACGAAGTAAATATATGCTTCCATATATATATATATATATATATATATATATATATATATATATATATATGCAGTCATATACGTATACAATTATGTCGCATAAAGTCTCTTTCTGTATGTTGCCAAAAATGCGCATACACGAAGTTTTCGCAGGCAACATTTTTTTTATATGTGGTAACATTATACATTTACGCTGAATTACGTATTTCACTAATTTGAAAAGATGAATTTGATTAGTTTAAAAAGTAAAAATCAATTATGCAATTCAGTTTATTAATTTTTAAAGGCACACAACATTGATTCACATGGAATGAGCTTCAATTATTAATGAATTGGAAACTTGGTTATTCTCGAAAGTTTCACATGAACGATCGTTAATAACGGTAATACCTTCAATAATGAAATGCTTAGTACAAATATGTGAACCAAATACATATTTGATAGACTTGAGCTCGCACAAAGTAATACTTTAATCATTAATACGTATTGTTTGACATAAACATTCTTTTAGATCTGTAAATTGAATGAAAACAACAATTTCTTTTTTCATTCGATGCAAATTTTTTGGTCGTTATTTTTTTTATTTTTATTTTAGTTAAAAAAAAAGAAAATTTTTAATTATCTATCTGGATCTAATCTTCCAATATTTCTGGTTCAATTTATTATCCATCCATCATTTTTCTTTCAATTCATAATGAACATTTATCATTTAGTGCAAGTTCACTAATTTTAATGGAAAGAAAAAAAATTGACATGATATTCCTTTCAAATAAATATAACAATTCTTAGAAAATTACTAAAAGTTACAATTCCTTAAAATTTCACTCTGTCAAAGATTGCTGCGTCATTTGATTTCACGTATGTAATGGAGTGCACGTGCGTATAAAAGGACAACTTGAAACGAAATATCCCGAGACAATAATGCGTTTGACCAAATTAGATCAAAAGGTCACAGTTATATATACCACTTGAGCGTTATGGTAATGTTTGATCTACCTGTGAAAGTCAGGATCTAAAATTTTCTTTTTAATTCGATGTCCACATTCGTACTGCAACAGTTTTGTCACAGATGAAAAGCGACAGGGAAAATGTTTCCTAAACAATCCATAAGTATACTGTCGTCGCTGATGATTGATTTTTTTTTTCGTTGACTTTGCAACTTTCGCTTTTTCAAAGCCCAAACGCTTAGAAATTGTCATAAAACTCTTGTTACTTTCACAAATATATCTCAAACAATTAGTCAAATTTCTTGAATTTTACGTTTTTTGTCATCAATAATTAGCGATTAGATCTATTATTTGTTTTTAATTTCGACAAAATTATGATATTCTAACATCACGATTTAATTTGTATCTCGCAATTTTTCGTACAACAAAAACTGTTGTCGTTAAAAGCACACGTTCCACTTGCATCTGGTAGTATCCTGACAAATTCAAATTTATCGTTTTTCTTTCTGAAATACCTTTCAATACATTTTGGTTTATTGACCAGAAGAAAGGAGAGGAAAAAAGTCAAACGACGTGTTCTACGATTGCAATAAAAGTATTAACGGCAATAAAATGTCGCGAACATTTTCTCTTTTGATTTTAGTTGTCCCACATAACAGCAGAAATCCATAAACCTATACGTAGTACATTAAGTGGTTTTACTTGCAGAAGTATGTAGACGTTGAGAGAGAGAAAGAGAGGGAGAGAGGAAATGTCATTCAAAGCAAACAAACATGTTATCGTGACACAAAAGGGACAGAAAACTGACAAAACAGAAACAGCGAGGACGCCGCATGTGGTTTGCTATTCCGCGATATAGGGGTAAGAACTCGTTCGCCGCGGAGAAAACTGAGTTGCGCTCTCGGTTCGCTTTGACGCGCACAGCTGGACGCACAGTACTCGATGTCTTATTATAACTTCTAAGTATCCTTACACTCTTGCGTGGATCATCGCATTTCATCAAGGATTACAGTCCCGGCCGCAGAATCGTTTCATTTCACCTAACGTAGCAATGAATTCCGAGATATAATTAAAATTTTATTACTCCCTGCGGATCAAATTGGTTGACTTTTTTTTCATCCTCTTTTTTGTCTGTTTGATAAATAAATTTAAACACATATTTTATGATTTGTCACGCGATGATATGGAGAACTAGAAATTGTTTGCGAACAAATTTCTCCGTGAGAATTTTGCTCGATAAATTATAGATGATATTTGTCAATTGACATCTAAAATGAAACCATCGTTTCGTTCAAACTATGAAATTTTGTTTATCGAACAAAGTTAGTTTTTTTTTGTTTTTAACGATCGCATATTGGCTTCCTTCGTTAGAAAAAGGAATAGTGTATATAGAACTCTGATGATGTCCCAGTTTAGAACAGGAAGGCACGCGCTATCAATCTTCGTATGTCTTCCACTTTGTTAAGTTCATCTTCCTCTTCCGTAGCACAATCAAAAAAAAACTTAATAGAGAAAAATTTGTTTTCTTAAAACAAATCTAAATATGTATCCCAATGATTTTGCAATCAAAATCTTGTTTGAATAACTAAATGATAAAAATTGTTAGTTGGACTTGTTTTTTATTATTATTTTTGAAATTTATTTTCATTCTGCATTAAAATCATTAAATTGGAAAATAGTGTGCATTTTGATATAAAAAAATTTTTTCAATATAGTCATAATCAATAAATTTGCATATTTTTATGTAACAATAAATTGCTTCAAGTTATTTTCGCTATGTAAACTCAATATTGTAACTTCACTATCAATGTACATTTACATCCTGTTTAATAAATCTTCTCATAATCAAATTCTCAATTATTTTTGATTTTATTTGATAGTAACAGGTTTTTTTTTTACTTAAATATATACCAAGTAAAAATAAAATACTATGTGTTACATGTACGCAGTTTGTGATGCAAATATTACTGCATATGTCACATAATTACCTGATATTTATATATAAATTACTATAATTATTATTCAATTATATATACTTGTATGTACAAATGTCATGTAAGCGGTATATATTAAAAAAAAAACTTCTGCATATATAAGTTTTGCCCTAAATTTGTGTTTTTATAGTATGACATAGTTTATCAAAAATTGTCGAAACTGAGAGATGAACTTGGTTTCAAGGTCGCGACTCTGATAATTTGATCGGCGGGTGTAATAATACACTCCAGGTGTTTCCCGCGAGAGCTGAGAAAAGTTTCCGGACGCTTGCGCCGCTTTTCGATGCGAGTGCCGCACGCTCTAGCAGCCAATGGCTGCTCAGTCGCTATCAAAAGCATCGCGCAGTAGGCCGCACTGCACGAACGGTGTCCACGCAAATCCGCGACTCCGCGTTCGGGCTGTCAAACGGCCCGGACTCTCATTCCTAGGGCCCCGGCTTTTTTTCCTGACAGTTTCGTTGTGAAACTTGCAAGAAGTGTAATTTTCGTTGCCTTCTAGTTTTTTTCCAACCCAATTGCATTCAGTGATCTCGTTTAATATGAAAATGCTCAAAGTGAATTCAACAAGTTTTTTCCCATTCAAATGATAAATGATAAATGAAAACTTACAAACAAATTTATCCCAACTTGTGGAAAAGTGTGACCAAAACGAATAAATTAAAATAAATGATTGACTAAATTATATTGTTAATTTTTTTTTATTTGTAGATGCTACTAATTCTTTGTTCAGGAAAAGAATACAGTTTATAGTATATCGGAGATCAATTTTTCGAACAATTTTTTTCAGACATTTTATTTCATTTTGTTTTTACTTTAGACACAAGAGTGGAGATTTTATATTTTTATATTCAATTTAATTTCAGTTTGTTGTTACTCGTTTCAACTGATAGTGGAACATGATCGTTGCACGAAAATCGAAAATTTTTGCTTGACACGCTCCAGAGTTAAATAATCAAAAAAACAGGTCAAACGCACTTTGTTAATTAAAAAGGATGCAATGTCTTCTCAATGAAAGAAAGCAGATCATTTTTATAAAAATTTGCTCGTTCGTGATTTAAAAGTAAATTTTGAGATAAAATAGATAGTTATTAGAAATAACTGTACAAAAAGTACATAACGAATGAAAGCTTGTAAACATGATTATTCTGCTATACTTAATTCATTATAATTGAGTAAATATGAATAAGAAAGAACAAAAATCAGGGAATACAGAGATGATCGTTAAAAACATTATTCGTAATATCATTTCCATCAATCGCGTTTGACTGCTCTAGAACGAAGTGACGTGTATAATATCCAATCACTAATGACCATCACTGAAAATGAAATTGTTTGATTTTTCTCATAAGTGAATTGTTTCATAAGAGTAACATTGTTCAAACAAAGTGAAATTCGTTCATCATTCCATCCATATTTCTTAAAACGTACAAACTTTTTATTGAAAATGAACAGAAAGATCATTCGAAATATTATTTGTGATAGAAATTGAACGAGCTAAATGAATTCGATATCGCTGTAACGAGTAGAAGCATGACAATTAACATCAGAGTGTAGTTAGCGGAATTTCGTTTCGAAATTACCACTGGCAACCGAAAAACGAACATTTATCGATCAAATAAACTCCTCGGCGTCATGTTTCAATTGCTCATTACGGCAAAACGTCAAACAAATTCATCGCCTCATAATCCGAAAATCGAAACTCGAGATTAACGCTTTTTAACACCCACTTTGTGTTCAAACAATAAAACGATTCTCGTTGGCCTTTAGTCGCCATGGATTTTGCAATTCCTCTCCACGGGTAATAAAGTGATAATGCAAATGGGGTTCATTCAATCAGGGGGAGGGGGTTTGAAGTGCACATAAAGTTTTTTTTCCGCTCACTTCCTCGCAATTCCCTACATTACGATTGCTCGGGCCGCCCGGAGCTGTGCTCTCGCGTGTAATTTCACATACGTGTGGCAGACCGTCGTTAGCACACCCGAGCAAAATGCTTTAACAAAATTATGAAAGATAGTAATTATGTTTTCTTTCCATGAAAATTCTGCATTCGTTGCAACGCGAATTCGCTGCACATGATCCTACCAGTGATAATGTATATACTTTCTCGGCTTGTTCAGTGCGGTATATTGTTTTTAAATAACACACTTTAACAACTGAAAACAGTTGTGAGAAATTTTAAGATCGTTCGAGTGAAAAAAAAATGTTCTCTATTTTAATAATTGAAAAATTTAAAGTCGCTTCTTTGTTATAAATAAAATGCGATTGAAATTAATGTTCTCGATGAAAAACCGTGACAGATTCACTTGGATCAATTGCCTTGGAGTGGTCACGAATTTTCGCACGAGATAGTCAATCTTGAAAAAGCATTTAAAAAGAAGAAAAAAACAGGCTTACGACACCTGGCATTCTAAACAAAGTAGGGAAAAAATGGTTGGGTTTTCGCGTCAGATGCACAATAAATATATCTGTTACTGTCATAATATATTCAATAACGTCGTAAATAAATGTCGATACCCATCTAGACTCGGAAAAAAGCTTGTCAGAAAAACTCGGCTCACCGAAAGATCAAACGATATTGGTTTGTAATTGTATTGTGACTTATGATAAAGAGCTGGCTTCGTGAGTTATAACTGCATTCGATATTTGACCTGGATAAATCTGCCCGCGGTTTCATAAGTTCGATTTGTTCTGATGATATTTTATTGAACGTTTCATAAAAGGGATAACCATCGTTGCTTAGGCTCGCGCGTTCTCTCTCTCTTGATCACGCTTTTTGTAAAAATTTGTTCAGTAATTGTGATAATCATATTGTGCCACAATAAGAAAAATAAAATGTTAAAAATTCAAAACACAGCACTGTTAGTAAATAGAATGCAAAACATATAAATTGCACTAAGTCATCTCAATATTAACACAAAGTCATAGCAACATTCAATTTTTGCAAAGAACTGTATGTGTATTTGATGAAATGATGTGAAATTTCCACATCATGGTATGATATTGTGTTAATTATGAGATGACTTAGGGCTATTTATGTCTATTGCATTCTGTTTACTAACAGCGTTGTGAATATTGAACATTTTATTTTTCTTAGTGCAATTGTAATCATGGCAAAATTCCAGCAAAAATATTTGATTACCTAATTTTGCAATATTTAAAATTTTTTAATATAAATTTAGCTAATTATATTGCTTTGGAAATCATAGAGCAATGGAAAATGAGTGAGAACGGATAGGAAACTTGTTGTAACAAGAAGATAGATGTTGTTCGTCCTGGAAAAATCGAAACAAATATGATGGATGGAAACTTTTAGATACGCGATAAAATAATATTCTTTAAAACAAACAGGAAAAACTCTGTTGAGTCAGCAGAGCATCCAGGGGAACTCCGATTGCTTTATTCATGCGCGCGACTGACGCAATCTCATTTTCTCGACACATTTCAACGGTGAACAAATTTTGTCTACCAACTTTGTCACAATCGCTTTTGCATATCAAAGAAATATGGCAGTAATAAAAGTCATCATCTCGCGACACCTTTTTAGACATAATTTTTTTTTCTTCTTCAAATGAATAGAGTAATGAAAAATTGTATAATATAGAAGAGAATATATAAACTTGCATACAAGTTTATTCAAAATGTTTGATTTTTTTCGTTTTTGTTCATTGCCTCAAAAGCAATTGAAGTTTGTTGTAATCAATTAAAATTATTCGCTAATCAATTTTTTAACACTGAAATGAGTAAATTAAATAAAAGAACTCGAAAGTTCAGTTTAGAATAAATTAAATATCTTTCCGAAGGGTAGTTTTTTATGTTTTTTTTTTTTTTTTTTTTTTGCTGGCAGTCTCCTCGACACCCTTAATTATTCAGCGGACTTTTACGTTGTTTCTAAAACACAGGAAACGTGGCTTCCGATAACGTTTGAGCAGGCGGATTCGTGCCGCTACAAAATCAGCATTAACACGCCGAGAAAGTAATCCCGATTTGCATGAACAATTGGCCGTATTAAGTACTTAAACATTCCACATTATTCCTGTACCACGTTCAGTGTCTCTTCCTGATGAATAAGAATCCATAGATCGCGATCAATTTAACGTTCTCCACATACATGTAATTTATGTGGAACGATCTTCCAGATTGGATAATTTTATTCTAATGCAAACTCATATCCGCAGAGAATGGGAAAACAATTTTTTTATTTCACGTGATATTAATGAACGTTGAATACCAACTGACCTAGATTGAAAAAAAGGAAGAAGATTTGAACCACTGATTACAATCTAAAATCATGAATGAACTTTTCACCCATTTACTGGTCACAATTATTGTTCTTCCACAATCGTTGAACCAAATATTGTTGTAATATTTCGAAAACAATGATTCATTCAAAAAATAATCTTTATTGTAACAAAAAAAATTATTGATAAAAAGTTTGTCTTGCTGTTTTAAAACAAATTGTTTGAATGAGTTTAAAAATGTTGAAAAAAAAAAAAAAAAATCAAGAAAACGATTGCTATAAATCAACATCAAAAGCGGAACTTTTGCCACAAGTTGGGTAGCTAATTGCGATGCGTACCGGTCACGTCGGATTCGGCCGATTCTGCCGTCAGTCTTTGTCTCCGGATTCACTCTGAACATTCTCGTTAAAGTCGCGCAATCATCTTGCGTCGATTCAAGATGATCCATTACATGGTGGAAGATGCGATCTTTGCAGGCCTGGGTTGGATTGGCAGCACACATAATGCCGCGCGTCTTGAGCATGCGCCGCTGTCGGTGTCCCGCGGCCAACCGATTTACATGCGAGTTTTGTACGACGTTGTGCTCGCGTCATCCGTCAAGATCGACGTGAAAAAAATATGCTCAAGTGCGCTACTCGTACCTGAACCTCCGCGATCACTCGTGCTTTCTTCCTCCACTTCTTCTTCATCTCAGTTGCGCCGACTTGGGGATTAGACACAAACAAAAAGATATTGACCAAAACAAAAATCTGCATAAATCGGCATCTAAAAGTTGGAATAGAAAATAAGGATTGACAATTTTTGAGACGGAAAGTTGAAGTGAAATCTGTTAAGGCTGGATTGGTTAATAGCACAGACGTTCCAAGAAGTCAACTTGGTCAAGATGGCGACTGAGGACCTGCAGTCGAAGACTTCAGATACTGCAAGCACCGGAAATGAGGAAACCCCGCAACACGACCGGGGACGAAGAGCCTCGCTTCATTTCAAGGAGTACAAATTCTTCCGCAGCTTCAGCGCGAAAGTCGAAAACTGGCCTATGCGGAAGGCCGAGGCGCTCTGGCGGCGGATGAGGGAAAGAAAGATTGCAGGTCTGATGATCCTTGCTTTTTTCCCCTTTTCAGTTCCTTTTTGAACATATTCATTGAATTATATATATATGCCAATTTTCCTTATAAAAAAAATCAAAAATTAATTGAATCTCCCAATTATGATTCAGTTATTTTTACAAAATAAGAATGAAAGAAGAAATGAGGACGAAAAATGTTGATAAAAATATGAGATAAAGTTTCAACAATGTTGCAAAATGTTGAAATATTAATACAAGCAATATAAGTTTCATTTTGTGTTTGTTCAATTATTAGTGTGGGAACAGGCGTTAAATTTGACATAATTACGGTTCATAATGAATTCCTATTGGATTACATTGTTCCGTATCAGTTTCACGAAACAATAAAAATTTGTTCATTTTATCTATTATCTATCTATTAAATACAATAAATAAAATTAATGTCAAAGCAAGAGTATATTACTATTTTTAAATATATCAAGTTTATTAAATCTGTTTATTAATGTTTCTTGAATCTGAACATTAATAATTGACAGAGAAAAGCATATAAGGAAACAGCCATTCGAATTAAATATTTCAATATGATTAATAGTAGCCTATTGTTCTTACGCAGATTGTATCAACCGAACGCAATACTTTGACACATTTAATGGCAATGTACGAACGCGACACGAAAGGAAAAGATTTATAAATTTTTTCATCATGAAAATCGACTGCGCCACGCTTGCAAAAGTACATTTCATGTCAACATTATTGGCTTTTGTTTTTATCCATGGCCACGAGAAAATCGTATTGTTTCAAAGTTTTCATTAAAAGGGCATTTTTTTATATCCTTACATTGCAAGCAATTAAAAGGGCATAAACAATAAAATCAAAAGAACGAAGAAAAAGTATCAGTCACACATTATCCAGAAACAAGAAAATTGCAACAATAATTTTTACAGCAGCTTGTAAAACAGAATGTTAATTCAGCCATAGTTAAATCTTGATCCCAATCTCAAGATGAAACTCTTGGAGTTGAAAAATGTATATGGCGTTCGTTGCGATGTTCAACGAAAATTACGTAACTGAAAGGCAACTTTTTAACAACATCTCGAGTCGCTCTCGTCATAATCAAGTTATTTTTTTTTCACGCGCGCGCCCTTTCTTTGGCACTGCATAAAAATCAAAGCTGTAAAAGAGGTCGTGTTCTTCATGATTCATTCTTCTGTTTGACTCAACTCTTGCGCGAAGCGTACGATGAATGTCAGATAGTGGATTTAAATGGGGTACATTTCTTGCCACGCACATCTCAAATTAATAAACGACGTTACACCGCAAGACGCCCTATTCATTTGCAGCCGTACTGCTCCAGGCTCGTTTGCACACATGCGCCTGTATGTTCGGTGCATCGCATAATACTGATATATATGATCCTGTCAAGACATTTTCTAGCTTCCGCCATTTGGATACCGCTCTCCTCGCCTCATCCAATTGAATCAGTTGCTAAAAAATGAAATGGATTAATTTTGTTCTTTCATTTGTACCTCATTTATTATTTATTATTTAATTAGTATTTTTATTTTGTTTAGTTTTTAGCAAATTTGTTTGGATCTTTGACTCAAATAATATGAACAAAAATATGCACCTCTCAATTCTTCTTTTTAAGTTTGCATGATATAAAAATAACGTTTGAAAGTGGAGATTTTTTATTCCACAATTGACAGAAACATGACATATTGCGTGTAGAAATTGAAAAAAAAAAAAAATATTTTGCCTAAATTGTAAACATCTAACATTTCACATTCAAAAATTATTGCATTTTTGAAACATGTATTTAAAATTATTAATAATTTTGGTTACGATGGTTGGAAGAAAGAAAAAAAACAGATGCTTTTTCATGACCAGCGACTGCCGTTGTCTTTGCACACGTTCACCGCACATCACAGCTATCTGCTTTAGAGCCCAAAGGAGATAAAGATAATGTTAAACTTACAACCTGACCCGATCGACACCGCTTGGCGTGCATGCATCGGCAGAAACGAGTAGTTGAAACTGCAGCGGCCCAACCGACCAATCTCATTCCCCTGGATTTAATTCTGCTATAACACGCGAATAACACCACGCTTTCGTGAATTTCACACATATTCTAATACAATTGAACATTCATTCTCTCGAAATCACACGGGGATCTTATAATTTGATTCACAAAGAGAATTGCAAGTACAATTAAACCGAAAATATTAAAACAGTTTTACAAATCAACTGCCCCTGTGCGCTTGTTAAGTCTGGGATTTACGCTTCGAGAGGCAGCGTCAAGGTGGAAATGTTTTTCACGTCCGACACACTTTTGCTCGCCGTCGCGTTTCGACCATAAAAAGTGTCGATTCCAGTTCGACGAGTCGGAAAAGCCGAAAGTGTTTGCAAGAAAACTTCAAACTCGGTTAGAAAATAAAAAGGACAGAAAATGTTGCAAGTTAGGTCCATTTTGTTAAACCCAATTCTGAAAATAAAAATGACGATTGATTCAGTCTGACCCATTTTACTGTGCTTTGTGGCACGATATTCTTTGGCGTCCTTGTCCAATATTTGACTTCATTATATCTCTGACAATACGTTACAGTTGAATATATTTCAATTGAGTGTTCATTCTGACAGAGAGAAGCTGCATATCCCAGTTGGCATTGTGGAAATGTAGTATCGCGTCACTCAATGCGGACAAACATGCACGTATTACAAACAAAAATATACAGTCAAAACTTTATTTGCTCGCCGAGCGAGCTTCTTTTTTTGCCTCCTATTTTTTTATCACCCGTATTCAAACGTACCGGATTCCCGATACTATCAGCGATAATTGAATTTTGTATGTGCGCTCATTTAATTGGTCGTTTATTTGAGAAAACATCTAGAGTTTAACGCAATGATTTTATCGGGAAAATCAAATCAGAGAGAGCGATCATTTGAAAAAGTAATTGTTCAGTGCAAGAATCAATCCAATTTTAATTGTCGCTGGTGGAAATGGACAAACATTTAATAACACAAAAGTGACTTTCGAATCGATGTACATATGTGTCACATGTATGGTAACATATATGATTCTTTTTATTAGAGTTTTGGACCAGAAAAAAAGAAACACGTACGGGGCATTCGTGTTTTATAATAAATAGTCATATATACTTACACGTAAGCGATATACAAATGATCTATAAATAATTTTGATGCGCATCAATATTTCTATATGGTAACATACGTATGTGATATCATATATATAAATAAGTAAGGTAAAGTTAATTGCTGTCTGGCGAGTTGATGAAAATGACCGGACCAGTCGAGGAAAATCCCCAGGAAAAATCAGGTCATGCTATTTTCTTCCGCGGAGTTGAGGAATGAACTGAAACATGTTGATTCCATTATCTCGCGAACTTCAGTTCTCGTTTAAAAAAATGTTGCAGTCTTGTACGGTGTATATAGCAGAGCATATTAAAACCACTATTTTAATGAAAATACTGTACTGTATCAAATGACGCGTGAACGTAAAAACAAATTGTTTTTGGGATGTATATCCTTTAACGAACGTATTCTAATTGAGGGCGGCGACGATGAAAATGAAAACTCATCGTTGGAAAAGCAAGACTTATATAATAACAATGGAGTCACGGCAGCTTTCGAAATTAAACATTTTCCCAGCGGTATAATCCGCCTAAGGAGGAGAGAGAAAAATGGGCGCCGACGATTCTGAATCGCAACGACGTATATTAATGAGCGGCTATTAGTTGTAATTAGCCGTCGCGAAATCGTCCGTTAAAAGGCCTCAATTCGCAGCGTGGTTTTTGTGTTAATTAAAATAAAAAATTAATAATAAACAAGCCGCGTCTCGTAACGTGAATTTCGCGGTTTTATTGAGAAAACAAAACATTTTTTTGATGCCGGGCTCTTGGAAATCGTGACCGGGACATTCATTTGGCCAATTGAAAAGCAGTCGCATTTTTTGTACAAATAATTTTTATAATGAATGCTAGATTGAAAATAGATTGTTTGAAGAATATGGGTCGAGTATCCGCAATGAAAACACAAGGCGTGCATATTTAATTACGACTACGTCTTATTAGGACCTTGTTGCATGCACTGATAACCTTGTTAAGTGATGCCCTTTCATCGCCTTTCTATAACATCGAGCTTTGTTTCCAATCAACCTTTGTCTTTACATTTTGTTTTCTCTGAATTATAAGCTAACGATCTGTTAATTATTTGTACTCTTTGATCTTTCAACTGTTGTTCCAAAATTATTACTTTTTCGTCGCTCTAAGCCGAAAATCGAATAATTATCACTACTCTTTTTCTCCTTTTGTAATTAAAACAATAGTAAAACAAAAAAACATGCACATATTATTTGAATTGATACATTGATAATGTACTGAATGTTGCAAAATTTATTTAACTTGGAATTTGTATTCTAAAATAAAATTATTGTCCAATTTATTGAATTTACAAATAACAAGCAATTACCAAAAGACAATCAAAGCAAAATGAAATTAATAGCAAGCAATGTCAAATAGATGGAACGCGATAGACGAGAATGTATTCAATTGTTGACGCGATTTAACCATAGTAAAAGATATTAATGTCGACAATTATCAAGCACTGAATTTATGGAACGATGATTGTCAGGGAAAACAATGTGACGCAATGCTTCTTCCTTGACGAAAACGCGTTGATATTGCACTTGACCAGAAAATGTCATGTACAAAACGCAATTGACAGTGACATTTCACGTCGACGCAAAGGTTGTAATTTTTGCCCCCAGAATCATTTAAAGGTCTCAGGATGTGTATTCAATAATGAGATGAGTGATCAATAATGAAGTTTCTATGAATTGGAAGTATTATAGTCATTTTTTCTAATAATGATGCATGATATGTCAATGAATCATGATCGATTGATCGTTTGATATTAATTATAGTATCTATTTTATAGTATTCAGATTTCATTCAACTGGAAAAATTATCTTGCAATAATTCTTTATCAAACAGATGTTTCTTCATTTTAAAAGAATCTTTTTTATAAATAAAATTTATAAAGAAATTGAGTTTTTAAATTACAAAATCAGTTTTTTTTCAATATATCAATTCATCATTTCTTTTTTAAATTTAGATGTTATAAATTGATCAATGTACATAATTTTTTATTTTCGCAACGATTACACGTCCAATCGTTAAATTAATTTAAAAAATTTTGAATTCTATACGTGAGTGAATAAAAAATCGAGAACAAATAACTAAGTTCTATAGCGAGCATCACGGCTTAAAAAAATGGATTATTGTCAGATTGAACTGTACCACACCTGACATGATTGCTTGATGGTAGATGGACTTTATGAAGTTACTGTCACGCCTGTTGCAGTGCAGGCGATCGGTGTGTTCGTGGATGCGATGCTCTCAAGATAACGCGATTCAAAATTGCCCTTTCTCCGTTACACTTTATGGTCCTGACATTCAATATACACCTTGACTCCGTGTAATAAATTCAAAATTACATAACGCGCATTTCATAATTCCCATCGGCCGTCACTTGCGACATACACGTTTTCATGAGGCCAATCGCGGAGCATCATCTAAATCGTTCCCATGTTATATAGTCGTTTCAGGAAATGGAGCTTCTGATCGAAAACGTACATGCGTTTCGTGAGCGGATCATTTTTTAGGGTACTTCTGGTTTTCTATTATTGTGTCTAGAAAGTTGGTGCAAAATAAAGACCGACGTTTTACACCAGCGATTCTACATCCTAAGAGAGAGAAATAATGCAATTAATGAACAGTGCAAATTATTTTTAATTTTTCACTAATAAAGACATTCATGCTCGTATTATGTAAGAAAGGTATAACAATCTCTGACATTCTATAATCGATTTTGATGTTCAATTTTTCAGTCAGTTCAGTAAGTTGTAAATTTTATATTCAACAGATATGTTTTTGTATTATATTGTTATTATTATTATTATTTATAGGAAAAATATTCTTTTTAATTTTTTGTTGTTCAATTTAATTTCTAAAATACAACCATAAAATGAGCTGTTTCAGTATAGGCGAACATTAGACAAACTGCGTATAACTGATGTGTGTTATACACGAATACACGAATATCAAAACGACCCGCGTCGTCAAAGGTGTCATGTCAACTGTTCATTTATTTGAAAAGAAATAAATTTTCAATCAAAGTTTCTACAAAGTGAAAGCAACTTGCACTTTTTTGCGCACTTTTCCGGCGATGCCCGCCGCGACTTAGCACGTAACGATAATTTGCTTGGGCATGATTTATAATTCAGTTGCGCTCGATGTTAATCGCGCGCATTGGCAATAGAAAACGCCAGAAGAATGTCGATGCGTGGCCGAAAACGTGGTCGGCAAGCTCCATGCAGATTCATTGGAATAAATCGCGCGGGACTCTACACAACCACGGCAAAAGCCAGCGCGAGATGTCGTAAGGCCCCAATAATAATGCCAACGCGTATAGAACAAAGCCACGCCGATCGCTGTTTGATCGACCATTTAACGGGACTGTTTCGCTAAATTATGGCAAGCATTGTAGAAAGCGATGTGCGACACAGAACGAAACGTTTTTGTATTCAAATTTGCATAATACCAACTTCGAGTTAGGCCAACGGCGATGTATCAAACATTTTTCACCTATTAATTTAATGTATCCACTTCCCAAACAATTTATCCTAAGAAAAAAAGTGCATTTTCACTTTTCTTTAATCAAAGACTAAAACATGGGTCGATTAAACTGATGTCCCTGCTGTACACAAAAAAATAAGTTGCCTGCTCCCAGCTTTTAATAGACGTCTTAGATAATCTCGCTCCGTGATTGGTTGATATACTGTTAGCGTTTTTAAAAAACTGAAAAGTAACGAATAAGAAGAAGAAAACTAACTCATGATCAAAAATTGCCAAATTTGTACATTTAAAATGTGATATGATCTAAAGCTGAAATTATAATGATTCAAGAAGCTTATGGGACAGGCATTTTTTTCGTTTTAACTGTTAATAGTGGTATGAAAAATTTAAAGCTCACACTAGGCATTAATTATCAATACGAAATCATTCGATTTGTATGTAAAATTTCATTATATACGATTATGATCGTACGATTGAACATTATCGTTCGGTTCGATGAAATGCATCGATCAGCTCGGTCATGATTTATGCACTTTTTCGACAACTTTTGACACTTGTTTTCAGCAAGAATTATACCAGGGGGCGTTGTGAGAGCAAAAGCGCCGCGTGATTACTCGATCTTTATCCCGGTGTGTATATATACTTATCCCATAGTAATGGATGAGTTATTTATTGGGCCCACTGTGCATCGGCTATCTGACTCCCCGACTGAACTTTCTAAGCGCAAACTATATTATGGCATGGTTGCATGCAAATCCAGCGATTTATGCACAAAACTACAGGAGGCGATGATCAATTAAGATTGCTCGTCATTTAAGTCAATAAATGACCGATTTCGATTAATTATTTTACTTTCTAACAGTTTTAACATAATAGAAACGCCCAGTTTATTTATTCAAAGTTGTTATTCATTAAAAAATAAACAAAATAAGAATAAAAATTTCGGTTGAAGGTTTTGTCTAATTTATTATGATACTATGAAGTCATGAGTAATGAAGTTCATTTTTTAATTTAATTTTTTTTTTTGTGAAAATGTTGACGTTAATTCTGCCTGGCAGTAGGCAATGTGACGTACTCCCGTGGTTAGCAGACTGTGAGCTCACAGGACCAGGAATAATTTTACAACACTTCTGATTGCAATGGAAAGTAAACGAAATAAAAATGGGTTTTCGATTTTTATTTTAATTTCACTGAGATTTACTGAAAAAGATAAAGAATGTGTTAATGTTTGTGAAAAAAAATTCTGAATGGAAAATGATAATTTTTTAATCACAATTATTCCTTTTTTTTTTTATTACAAGTCGTCTGAATCATTATCACTGTCATTAATTCAGGAATTTATTTTCTCTTTCGTACAATCATATAATTACGTTTATTTCAGCTCGCAGTAAATAATCGTAATTGTATTAATTTGTAATTATTGATGTATTTTTTTATTCGATCGCGAAAAAATCTCACTCGCCGTCCAACAATTTCAATACTTTCGAACTCTCAATAAATCCAATTAATATTCGTATCAGATTATGCGCGTATCGACATAAACGATCATTTAACGATACCCGTGCCCTTATAAAATTTCCTTGCGGTCGTTCATAACACTCCCTATCCGGTGAAAGTCCACTAAATTTTATTAAAACGCATCTTAATCTTCGGCATTAAGAGTGCCATCGATCATCGAACCGGACTACCTTAAAATCGATTAATGCCGTTTTTACGGTACAAAACACGGGTTTGCAAACCTCAGGTTGCGAAAAAATTAGCACGACGAAATTTCAACGTCAAGAGCGAATGTAATTCCGTCGATACGTGTCGTCATCGCATCCTGAAACGTTATTTACGCTTACCGGTTCCGGCGATGCATAAACTTTACAAACCACGAATTTCTTTGAAAGCCGACGCTCCAAGCCAATTGTAATTAATCCTGCGAATAAAAAGTTATACATTAATGTATAGTTTGAGCTAAAACGTTCAAAAGAACGAGCATGTAAAACATTTATACACAAATCAGTAACAGTAACATCATTTTTTTTCTTCAAATGAACGTCCTGTTTATCGAGAACAAAAATTTAAGTGAAATTTAATTGTTGAAGCAATTAAACACCCAATCATAAATTCCATGCATTTCTGAAAAGATGAAAATTGAAAAGTAAAAATATGATGAAAAACATAAATCAAAATGAGAAGCATTAAATAATGTACGAATGATGAGTAAAAATTGTTTGAACTGTGTACTTCATTAGAAACGCATAAACCCACATTAATATATATAGTGCACAATATGAGGGTCGGCATGGTAAATTGCTTCTCTTAACACAAACTGCTGATCAACTATAAGTATATTAATTACCGATCTATGCATCTCGTAAAGTATGTTGTGAGCGTAGAGCGTCATGTTGTGGCATGCACTCCCACATAAAGTCTGATGTTGGTTCAAAAAGTTCGGGCGAAAAGAAAATAAAATTGACACAAGCGTGGGGTCAACACAAAGACGTGAGGAATCTTGTAGCAATGCAGAAACGCGATGTTTACGATCCGCCATAAAGCGATCAGTGCTTGGCGAAGGGGTTGTGAATTTAAAGGACTATTTCTCAGGTCTTCCTCCTTTTGCTAGCTGTATATCGCCAAGCGTTAATTACACCGATGGCGCTGCGGTCGTAACCAGATGGGATGGCATGTAAGCCAGGTATTATCGTTATAGGGAGCATTAATTAAAACTAACCTGACTTTTCGTCTATCGATCGACGTGTATTGCGAGCCGTTCGGAAATGTATACTCACGTGTCGTGCAATTTTTTCTGTTGCAGGTAAGCGCACGATCGACTTGCACCTCTTGCCGCGCGAGTTGCGTCGCAGCAGTTCGTAGCCCGCCAGCTTCACTACGATATGACACTTTATTTCGAAATCGTGTCCAATTATGTTGCGGGTACAATCCTCAAGCTGTTTTTTTCCATTACTAATTGCGTTCGCAAAAACGTCTGAGGATAACATAAGCCGAGGATCAGAGTAAGACACAGCCACTCAATTGAGTTTTAAAACCTGCATTTTATTTTGCAACATGCGACGGCCGAGAGACTTTTTGTCGGAACCAATTAAACGAATTTTTCTTTGAGGTAATATTTATCACGAAAAATTGAGCTTCATCAATCTCTCCAAGGCCGAGATGACGTAAGTAAGAAAAAGAAAAAAAGAGAGGTGAAACCGAGAACGTCGTGGAAGAAATTATATTCGGTCGACGGTTGTGAGAAAACCTGACAAATAACGTAAACCCAATTTCGATCAAAGATTCTAATAATATATTAGAATATACTTTTTATTAGTATAATGATATAAAATACTTGTACGTATGTTTTTTGGTTCTTGTATGGTAGATCAATTCAGTTCAGTAGATCAAAATTTCTACGATCAAAAGGGAAGGGTATGCCTTTTCTCACATCAGTATATCGTGTCTCTGCGTCACGTGCGAGCGTCAAACATGGTACTCGAAACAACAACCGGTTCGTACCAGGAAGCACCAGGAAGAAACTACTAATTTCACTTAGTCTAGAGTGATTAATGTTATTACGAGCTTCCACAGTTTCCAGATGCTAACAAAGGTTACGCTCAGCACCGGTCTCGCCCATCGTCTCTCGCATCGCCGCGATCATTAATATCTCTCCTTTATTTCCGATTTCTTTATTAACCGATCGTGCACCAAGGTCAGTCGTAATCGAGATTTCCCGGGTTATTCAAGGACTCGTCGCGCGAATTATTAATGATTTTTTAATCCACCAAGAACCGAAGCTTGTGTGAGTTGCACACAAACGTCAAGTTGATCATTCCTGTTTTTTTTTTTTTTTTTTCTCTCTCATCACGAGTTGTTGATAATTTTGATTGATGAGAGAAAATTGACGAAGAATCGTCGTGAATTCGCAGAATTACTGGAGATAAAAAGGCGAACGATCCGAGGGTAACAAAAGAGGTCTATCGAATAAATGTCGCGACCTTTGTTAATCAAACGCAACATGGCGCCTGGTTTATTATATTTCGTACAAGTTCAATGTCAGGCTCAATGCATAACCAGACAATGAACTGCGTTGTCGACTCGTGCGACCTTTGCGGTCAACTGAAGTCGCGACTTTCGACATTTGCGCGACCAGACGTTAGACGAAATCGTTACGCGGATAAACACATTCGATGAGACCTGAGTCTGTCAATTGTTTCGTCATCGTTTGGCACGGCATTGTCTCGCGCTTCGAGAGGACTCGGCGATATCTTTATCTGCGATCGCAAGCATGTCCGTACAGTTATTCATCCGGTAATCCTCTCGTTTATTCGCGCCCCACTCCCGGTCTGTGTGTATGTGCTCGAGCGTTGTACTTATCCTGCCGAGTTACCGGTTCTCTCCTGCAGTCTATACTGAAAGACAGCGCTCGTAATCATAATTAACAACTTTAGTACGCTGATTCATTCCACTTTGAATGAGCTAGGGTAGTTGATTCGCCTTTATTCTCCGGGTACCGATAGCGCAGTACGTGATGCTTTGAGTGGCGCACACTGTCTCATGGCAATTTTCATTCCTCGTTCAATTCGTTGTTTCAACATCCAAGTTTGTTTAACGGGCAAAATTTTCATCACTATATAAACTGTTAACAAACTGATGTTTATTTTCAATGTTTTGATTACGAATGGAATTTTAGAATTTTATTATATTTAATAAAAATTTTTTTTTCAATAGAATACGAAAATGGTAAGCAATATTGCAAAAAAAGATTTCTGTTTTACGTGATTCATATCAAAGCCAAAATCAAAGTAAAACTTTTCTGTATACTTATTTATAGTAGTTGAACTGTGAAAATTATTTTCACGTAGCTTTTTTGTAGCAAAAATTTGCGATCAATTGTTAATTATGGAATGTTTGTAAACGCCATATATATGCAACATAGTTTTTTTTTTTTTTTTTTTTTTGAAAAGCAAAAAAGGCATTTCAATAAACTTTTTTATTGACTTTTAATTTGAAATACATAAAAAAATGTATTAAACACATTTGTTACCTGAAAAATTTGAAATGTATATTATTATTAATTGATTTTATGAGACTAAACAAAAATGTCAAATTAAATTCAATGGCGCGGCGTTGGAAGTAATGATGGCACTGATGCAACAGCGCGATTCGTAGAAGAGCAGGCCTCTGAATATCAAAGGGAAAAGTGCAAATAAATCGAGTCGACGTAATGAAAGTTGAGTCACTTTTCTTTTCGGTTTCCCTCTTGTCCGAGAGGTTGAATTAAATCTCGCGAAACTGAACTCGTTAATGGGATCCAATTATTGCGCGACGTGTAACGAGAGCGACGACTTTGATACACACGTGACTCAAATTATTTGCTGGAAAACCGTGTATTTCCTCATTAGTGGTTAACGGCGTTCTCCAGTCAACGAAGAGAGATTGTAAGCAATCAAAACAGCGCTCGTAAATTTCGCTCGAGCGGTAGTTTTACGACGAGCTCGATTGTCTAATGCATTACTGTGTCTCATTAATCGGCCGATCGACTAACGACCTGAACGCGGTTAATATCATACGCTTAAATGCACCGGAGTTGTTAATTCCAGATTATGACGAACATATTCGATGCATTGATTTTCTGTCCCATCATCATAATGTTGTACCACGCATTAGTTTGTAGAAATGATTATAATACTCTTACTTATTAGTTTATATGCGGTAAATATGTTGACGTGTATGTAATATATATACAGAAGTTACAAACATGATTGCGGTATGAATATGACACATGCGCAGTATACATAAAAAAGTGGTCTTTTACGGTTTACGAAACAAAATAAATGATGAAAAATTAATTTTCACTCGCGAGGACAGCATGCACCATCAACCCCCGCATTTGGAGTCCAAATGGCGAGTGTGGCTGAGATGAACTTGCATCGTTTCTCCTTTCCACTTGCATGATGAATGTCACGACGTGGATAAGCAACGTCTAATCATCGTTCATCGTGGTCTTGGCAGAAATGATTCCCCATTAAGTCGTCCCACAAAAGCCACGTATTGTTCCTCGAAAATCAATTAAATTGCAGTTGAAACAAAGCTAGGTTGGTTGCGAAACAATACCCGGGACCTGAAAAGTTTCGGTCGCACGTTATCAAGTGAATGGTCATTTGATCGATCATACCCACGCGAGTGAAAACTTTTTTCCTATTCATATATACGCGCGCAGATGTTAACCTTGTGTTTTCCCATCATTTTAATTGACTGCTTTGCACAGCCGGAACAATCAATTACGGTTTGCAACCATGTCCCGCGAGAACACGTGTTTGACTCACGCACAAAGCCCTCATTTATTTTCATGTCGCTCAGACGCGATGAGAAGCGCTTAAACAAGTTAAATTCAGGATCCGGTGTTATCGCGAGAATTTGCACGCAAAATTATGTTATTTAGAACGAATTTCATTTTTCAATTAATGGGAAGAAAAATATCGCAAACAATGTTGCCCAGCGAGAACCAATCTGAATTCTGTCCGAGGGATAATAAATTGAAATGAGAATTTCTGATACGAAATTTGCGTCGTAAACATAAAACAGTTGCGAGCGCTGGACGATCGTCATCAGCTGTAAATGAATGCGCGTTACTCGATAGTTTGTTGGGCTGCCGCTAGAGGTGCTGCCTGCGGCTTAAAAAGTCGCAGATTTGTTGGCACGCGTGGTTCAGCGGCCGGCAAGTGTGTAAACATTTGAAAAATACCGCGAACGAACGAAAAAAAAGCCGTTTGAGGTATTTCGAAGGGGGTCAGAGTGCAAGCGTGACTGCGCCGGATGAACTTGAACTTTGCATGACCTCTCAGCGCGCTGACCAATAGACGAGGGTACGCCGCGCGATGGAAACGAACGCACCCTCTTCACACTAGTTATTTATTTTGCGTTTTACTTTTCGCTGCTCTCCGAGTGCCGAGTCATTATTTTAGCATTCCCTTATACCACTGCGACGTGCCCATTTCGTTCTTCATTATTTATGCGCTTCTGGCAATTTTTATCTCCGCGCATATTATTCGCGCGCGAGTTCTACATCACAATTTTTTGCATCCGAGACCAGCTCGGTTTCGGAACAAAACCTTTTCAGCCAATGAATTCGGCACGGTCATTTTTTTTTTTTTTTTGTTTCTTCATACTCCAGAAGACTATGACTTTGTGAGGTTTTCGAGCCTCGATAAGTGAATACTCAAACAAATCAAAAAAATATCTCTTTGCATTCAAAATTTTTCTGCTTTCATCTGGATTTTGACTGTCAATGACCGCAGTTCAACTGATACGATCAAATATTGGGAATGCAAACACGATCTTGAATTAAAAAAAAAAAAAAAAATATTTGTCAGATCGATATTTACTTTCTGACAATTTTTGCATCTGTTAATACAAGATACACCGAAAATGGAGGATAAATGTGTTTGACAAATGACTTCAACTTCGCATAAACGTTTTATATTTTTGAAATTAAATTTTCACCAAATGTCGAATGTCAATAGAAAGAGTGTTGAGTCAAAGTTTCGAATGTAATTAAATTTAACCGTCTCTCGAATAAACACTTTTCGAGGATATATATTTTGATTGTTATTGGGTGCACGTGAAAATGGAATGCAGCGGACAACGGGTTTATTGTGTCTCGACGAAGGACTGCGCTGTGGAGATTCACATTGAGAATGCACATTTTTCGTACCGAGGCTTCACGAGCGCGTTTTGTTCTCGTTTGATTGAGGGGTGATAAAAACGCACTAAAAGCAGCAAATTGAATAATTCAATTATTTAATGCAGTCTCAAGCACGAGGTATCGCATTTATTCCGCGTATACCCAGCTGTATCTGATTTCT
Organism: Trissolcus brochymenae; assembly: GCA_030523145.1. NCBI lineage: Eukaryota > Metazoa > Arthropoda > Insecta > Hymenoptera > Scelionidae > Trissolcus > Trissolcus brochymenae. The sequence continues at coordinate 131,988 of JAQQRF010000269.1, read as the reverse complement.
TGTTTTTCATTTCTCCTAATTGGATTGAAAAAGAGAAAATGCAAAATAAATAATTACGCAAAAGTGACATGGAGATACGTTTAGATAAAGACACAAAAACGAAGATGATCGTGTACCGTGTGTGTTTTCACTTAATTATACATTCGTACAATCGTTAATTTTCGTTTCACGACATTTATTTTCTTTTTCTTCGCGAATTCTTCCTTTTTTTTTCGCCCGCCGAGCAAACTGCGCGCTTAAGTAAGTACAAAACAAACGTCATGAAAACGTCGTCCTATATTTCACTCGGAGATTGAACGAAAGTCAAACGAGTTTAAAAATTGTTTGACATATATAGCGAAAATTGTAGTGAAAGTTGTAGAACCTGATTGACGCGAAAAATCGTATCAAGCTTGACACAGACACGTTCTATGACGAACGGCGCCTCAACTTGGAGAGCAGGTGTCGGAACGAAACGCGCGCCCAACTGGCGCATGTCCTCGGAAAAGCCCTATTTATTTGTATAAACTGCCGGAATTAGAACTCCGAACACTGTCGAGGGTTTAATAATAGTAATTGCTATGATTCGAGAAATGTTTTTGAATCGGACGTCTGAGAGCTGTTCGGTTTGGCAAAATAAAGCTTGATAGACGTGGGGCTCTGTCGGCCAGTATAAACATATAGTAATCCCGCGTTGTTCTTCACAGTCACGTGAGTTTCTTGACCAAGGTCATGATTTTTCAAGGTCGCTCAACAATTATACAACAAATTAAACCATGTGTCACGATACTGACGTTCGCGTGCAACCAGAAAAGTATCCCAACTTTGCATCCTGATTTATCACTCATAATCACACTGCCCGACAAGCAATCAGTGAGAAGAACATTTTCTTTCTCACTATCCTAAACGATGAAATAGATGATTATAGTATCACTGCAAAAATAAACGCATGTAAGTTTGCATATAAATAGTAAATTGAACCGTAAAGTAATCTTTTTTGTGCCAGCAATCTGCAAGTTGCTCTTAAAATTGAAGAACGAAAATCTGTGTAAACTAAAAGATACTTTTTGTTCCAACTTGCCGCCGGATCGACTGCGAACTCCGCTACATAAGGACAAACGTGTAATTAGCTTAAACATATATAATCCACGCGATGATTATGGTAATCGTTACTTAGCCAAGTTTAGTTGGAAGAGGAGCCCTCGCGGGGTCCTGGCCATTGGAAGACAAGATCGGACGAGATTTCACGTCATCTCGTGCGGTGGCTTTCGTTTTGCAGCAATTACGCAGTTACAAGTTTCCAAACTCGCCTGGGATATGGGGATTTAATGTCCTTTGTGGGACGTCTCTGACCGCAATCGCCAACCTAATTTGAGAGGATATCAGCCGATCGAGATTTAGCAGCATGATAAATATTCATGTCGTCATACTTTTCCCGAAAATTATGATCGATCGTGCCGATTTAATACCACCCTGATCTCAGCACTCGGGCCCATACATTTCATTTGAATGCGATTATTCGACGGATTTATTTCTTAACATACAATTTTTTTTTTTTTTATGAGAAAACCGATCAAGAATTTTTTTTTCCTTTTCAATAAAAGGAATCATTGCATCAAAAGTTTATAGATGTTTTTATGCCGTCTTGGCATATAAACAAATTCAACTCGAGGTGTGTCTTAATTTAAGATACCTCGAAATTTAAGGTGTGAGTTTACGACCGCGACAGATACGCTGCGACGAGCATTCGCACTTCACAACACGCAATTACACACGTCGTTCATTTTTCCTTCAAAATATATATCAACAAATTCATAACATCGATTCGGGTGGTCTCATCCATCAAATGTAAAAATATGTTTGAACAAATAATATGGATTTTATTCGTTTAGTTTTAATCCTAGAATAATTTTCTTGGACCAATGATAATTTTTATAATTATTGAAGACGGCATTGGGGTTGGTCGAAGAATATTTTTTTGCTCCAGTAGATTATTGTTTTTTCATCTGAACGTAACTCTATATTCATATACTTTGAGTTGCAAATTGATCAAAAAAAGATATAATATTTTTGTTACTACTTTTGAATTGTTGAAAACGTTGATGTTCAGATCGCTGTATTATGTCTGAGCAAAAAGCCTGGTAATCAATCATCAAAACATCAACAAAAACATTAGCCAGTCTCTCGCGTCGGTTAAACTTTTCATCGTCGAAGGATCTTTTTTTTCCGGCCTTCTGAAGTCGCGAAAGGTCTTCGACTTGGAAACTTTCTTCGCGTGCCTGAACTACGGAGAATAATAATCGATCTTATATCAACGTCGTCGTTCGTAATATGTATAATGCGAGCTACGACAGGATCTGTCTATTGCTCTTGCGGCATTAGACAGCGCGTCCGAGGCATAAGTCAGAGCCGCGACGTAGGTGCAACTTTTATTTATGGACAATGACACGCGCACAATGTTTGCAGTACGCGTGCAATATTATGCGCGGTTGTTTATCGTAACTCTTGAACCTGGGCCGAGGTGCCGTTAGCTTGCATAGACACCAGTGACACACATTTCATTCGCGCGTTCCAATATCTTTCGACGCTTGCCAATGACGCCACGGTTAAAGGTCGTCTCAACAAATTGTCCCGCCAGATGCACGCATGCAACTTTTGACAAATGAGAAAAAGGAGGTTGCGTTCTTAATGTGGTACTTTCGAGGGTACTTTTGTCTTGCGCGAGGTGCTAAAAGCCAACAATTTGCTTCGTGTTTGCCACACACGAACCCGGAACTGCGTTTTTTTGATTTTTCCGTAAAATCATGAATTTCTCTTGCGAAAAAAGAACGGCAGACAAAAAAGTACAATTTATTACTGAGATTTCAAAAAGAGGTATGAAAAATGAAATTTGTTGCCCAATCGACTATGGTAACTTTTATGAGAGAAAAAAAATGCGAAAATCATTTAAATGGCTCATAATCATCATTTTGTTCGGAACAAAAGAATGCACGAAAGTGGCATCGGAAAGTGGGGAGAAGAATTAATTTTGCGTTGCAAAAACCAACATCGCTTTCCTTTACGCACTCGGTTTAAAAAATGAATATAATATACATAACATATGCTCCGAGCTCTGCACTTATACTTTTCAACTTGGAATGAAAAAAAACTCCGAAAATTTACACACAAGCGTGCGTCGAATTTCTTATGTTACAAAAACAACAGGACAATTATTTTTTCAAAAAGTAAACTTAAGTTTTTATCTGTATGCAGGTTGCAATTTTCCTTTCTCGAGTTTTAATTTGACAGCAAGTGTATATAAGTTGCAAGGAATTTCTCAGTCCTTGCTCGCAATATGATATAATCCTTTTTTTCTTCTCCTTTCAAGGATTTCCATTACGACAAGTTGAGCGTCGCATTTCCATTCAAACTTGCGACGCGCAGTTGTTTGCAACTTTTCCGTCGCACGATCAGTCATTTCCTTAATTTCAAATTTTGTCTACCTATAAAGGCAAAAAGCAATTATATAGGAACGGTAACATATAGGAACATATATGTTTCAATATATATTCATGACATATATGAACAGAGCCACGTATGTTTTTTTGGATTTAAACCCAAACTACACTCAAAATGTTGTTTGACAGATTAAAAATGGTGTAATGTCTGATTATATGTATTAATTAAAACAAGATTAGCTACGATTATGTTTGCAACATGAAATAAAAAAGTGCTCTCGCGTGGAAAGTCAAACTGAAAAGATGGAGATGTGATTTAGAAATCAGCACGACGTGTCACATTACAATATATCAATGTGTATCGTCAAATCAGTTTCACCATTGTGAGATGATCGGAGGTTCAATTGTGAAACAAAAGTATAACCTATATGACGACAGAGATATTGTGTCGAAGCGACAAAGTCGCTCGCTGCCAATGGTTGTACACAAGCAAACTCAAATCTAATTCCTGTTTTCAAAGTCAATTAAGGCCGCCACTCAGACATTCATGGCGCTGCTGCTGCCATTCTCATTGATCAAAATAATATTAATACCGCATTATATGGAGATTTTGCTGGCATAAACATCAACGAATCTGTGTCAACTGTTCTTCTCCGCTCACTCAATGATTCTCCAACTGTTTGCATAGAAAATTAACAATTACTCGATATATTGTCTCAAATAATCATTATATTTTGTATCATTCAAAATCGTCATCAAAATTACCAATATACCTTCAAATAATCTCTCAACTCTCTTCATTTCTGCAAAATAAAGAAGATATTATAAATTCGTCGGTTGTAATTTATCAATATGAAGATGATCAATGAATGATCATTAACAAAAATGCCAATATCATTAAACGAACTGGCTCTTGGGAGTGATATAAAATAAATGACAAGTCGTTTGAATAATGATCATTACTGAACTCTTATAAGTGATTATTAACATTACAACAAATATTTCTAACTTATATGGCAAACTTTCTGTAATTAACGTTAATAGTTTAATAGCCGTCGTTGATCATCTGCAGCTATTAATCAGTCATTCGGATCAATGAACGTTTTTCAATCGATTCACACTTAGGGAATTTATTTCAATTCATTTTCACTCTCGTGAATACCACTTCACAATTAATTTTCAACTTGACAATCATAAATTACACTCCACTATATTGTTGAACAATTCATCTGCTAAACAAATTTGTATAAAAACCCACCTACACAGACGGAAATATAGTTTTAAATATATTTTATATAAATTAAATATATAATTATATATCTCATAAGGGATCATATGTTGACAATTTTTTTGCACTCTATTGTCAATATAAGCGGCCAAATCTTATATAAAATTTATACAATTATAAACTATAATATAAATATAAAACTCATATAATTATGTTTTTACTAATATTTCCGTTCGTGTGGAAATTGGTCCTGAATTTTTAATATTTCGGGGTTTGAACTCTTTAAAAAATAATCGATTGAAGCAAAAAACATATTTTAGGACAAACCCCAATTCCATCTTGAATAATAGCCAAAAATAAAGATCCTCAGTTCAAGAAGGTTTTCTTGGAGGAAAAACAAACGCCTTAAATGAAAGACAGAAATTCTTGGTCTAAGAATATTATTCTACGATCAAAATCAAAATACTATGAATAATGATTTTTTGTTTTGAGAGCATGTTTTAAGAGAGAATAATGATTTCAATTTAAAAATTCGATTGTTTTGATTTCATTGAAAGTCATAACTTTTGACGAATTGTCTCAAAAAGGGGCAATCTATATATGTTAATTATAATGAATAGCTTCGGCATTATAAGAGAAAACGAATAACTCGGCACAAGAAATTATTGAGAAGGTGGCAGAGAACTAGTATACCTGCTGCATGCCAGGCAAGGTCGTCCATTCGCCGGGTGTGTTTATTTCAAAGGGTCCCTAGCCCTTTCGCAGTCTTGATACCTTCTTAAACGATTCGACCCATTATTTCACGGCTATTATATATTTTCTGATCCAACAAACACGGATCTCGGACTAATGTTGACTTTCTCTCGGCAAAATTCGAAAGATATTCCAATTTTGGTCTTGCGAAATGCGTGATTCAAAATCCATCTCAAATGCACCTCGTGCCTTTTAATTAAATACAATCAATCAAAGAATTTTTCTGCATTTGTAAAGCAATTCTCACGCAGCGAAGCTGAAAATGTTGTTTGCAAAGTACAAAGTTGAGTATGATGTGTTAATTCGTTTTTGAGTTCCGTTGGAGCGCCAATTTTTCGAACTGCCGCGCGGCGCAGAAACACGGCGATCTCTCACATTCATGGTTAACGTTTCTCTTTCACTCGTCTGACACCGTTAACGTTAATGAAAAGACGGATACTCGGTTGAAATTAGATTTACAACTCACTGAACACGCACTGTCATAGCTCGTTTTCATTCCAGTTTATGAATGTCAAGATAAAGCACGGCCCCCAACTCGCCTCGCGCAATATTTCGTACATCTCTCGCGCGCAACCACGACAACCATTTTCATTTCGACTTTTTGTGCCAAACTTCTTTTCATATAACCTTTATTGCATTCCAAACAAACATGGCTTTTACTTTTTATTCCGGGCCAGTTATTCTATTATAATAAAGAAAAAGTGTACTTTTGAAAAACAACCCAACTAAATTGAACATACATGTGATATATACGTACATACAGAGGGTGAAACATGTGTACGTATATTTTGAACATATATATTACCATTCATTTTATATGTATGTAAAATTTATGATAAATTAATCAAGATCAACTGATTTTTTTTTTTTTTTTTTTTTTTTTTTCATTAAAGTGGTAATCTTTGATGAGACTATTTTCCGAGTTCAAAAGACTTTAACTAGTTTGGAAACAAGCAAAAAACATACCAGTAGTCAAAACTCAATCTATAAGTTTGCACGCTACAATACCGACCGAAGTGTAAGTTTATAAACCGTATTGAATTTTTTCCTTTGAAAGATTTGAGTCAATAAAATGAGTGGAAAAAAATTACATTAAAAAAGCGTTTTAAGTTTAGAGTTATGCTTGGTGTAAGTATTTCTGTATAGTATCAGAATTGTGTACTGTACCTTCAATCAACTATTCAGGCACCATATAACTTCCCTTCAGCTTTTTAACAAGACTGTGTCTGCTGTGTCTGTCGTGTCTGCTGACACAATTTTGTATTCCGAACTTTTTACATATATTAAACTATCGAAAGATGAAAAAAAAATGTATACGTTATAATAGTTACATTCAAACTTTTTCATATTTGGGTGAGACTAAGCCTTTTTCAATACAACTCTTTCAAACTTTTTCGCTCTACTTGTCAGTTATATAATTCTGGGATTATTAAGGCAATTACAATTGCTCAGATCTAGGTTAAATTTGAAAAACCTATAGAGCAAAAACAGTTATAAATATTTTTTATAAAAATCGCTCGACCAATTGAGTTTGGTGGATTTATGTATTAAAAAATATAAAACTGTTGGAGTTTTATCGGAAATGATTTTTCAAATTTAACCTGTTTCCGAGCAATTACCTTTGAAGATTAAAAACAAATGAAACAATATCAGAATATAGACTATAAAATAAAGAAATTAAAAAAATGTTAAATTGCATATGATATGATGATAGAATGAAAAAAAAACCAAAACAGATAAAAAGGTTGGTATCGCGTTTTTAATGTATCAGTCCGGTTGAAAGAGTCGACGACGTAGAGTTGTTTTTGCGTGAATGAGCGATCCTCATGCGATTATATAAAAAGTAAGGAAACGGTTGGGATGATCGCATAGGATCGTTGCCAGGGCCGTTGTTGATCTCGTTTAGATACAAGGTGGATCTAATTGATGTGTTCTCCACGTCACAGAAGCACATCGGACGTCGACTCTCGGTCGACGAACCTAACGCATCTGCAATGTTATTTTCAACTGCACACTATTCCGGGTATGGCCAATACTGCTGCCAACTAAATGACTTTTACATCAATTTTTTTCATCATTATTTATTTTAAAGTCGAAAGAAACGTTCGCAGAGAATGAAAGACGAAAAACAATTGTTTTCGCTCCTTTTTTTTTTATCAGATCGAAATAAAATGTACATTTGGATTTTAGTGTGTTGGATGAAAAAGCAAATATTGTACATAAAATTTCGAGCCTTCAAATTACAAACAGAGATGCTGCAAAATTACACAGCCGAGAGGCGAATAAATAATGTAATGATAATCATCGATTTCTGGGAGCCGGACTTTTATCCAACGTTGAAAAAAGAAATTCGCAAGCACCGGCTTTGGGTAACGCGATACCTTTCGGCAAACACCGCTTAGAAAACAATTTCGCGTCGTCGGCTTTTTGTTCGCGCCGTCGATCGGCTGTGACGCGACGGCGATATATAAATTTGGACCACACCGCCTTTCGTCAATCGGGGTCCGCGCGCGTTGTCGTGCGTTTCAAATTTAGCCGCACTTCAAGTTCGTGGAAAGGGGAAGGCAATCGGCACGATTTTACGACCAGAATAAAAGTGCAACATTAAAGCGAATCATTTTCCGCGTACGTAACGGTCGTTAATTTTGTCTGATTTCGAGGAGAAGCAAAGTAAAACCGCGCACCTTCGACGAAAAAGAGCAAAATAAAAAATGAGAACCGCAGTATAGAGTGAACCAAAAAAAGTAAAAAAGAAAATGATAAAAAGAATGGAGCGGATAATTTCTTTTTTTTTCTGACACTTTTATCTGTTGGTTATTCAAAGTAGAAAAAGCAATGTGCAAAATTAAAAAAAAGTTGTAGCGGATAAAAAAAAATATTACAGTCATGTAATAATGTAACTTACAGAAAAGCGCATAAAATATACATGGAAGGAAGATGAGCACTTTGGTGCATTAACGTTACAACTTGTTTAATAATGTGTGACTTGTATAGCATTAAAATATGTGCTGCGGCGGCCGTGCATGTTGTTGATCGAAATAGAAAGGCAATCATTGATTAAATACCTGTTACCAATAACGTAGCAATTATCTACCGTTTCACAAGCCGCGTAGCACATCAATTTCCGGCGAAGCTTCCTACTAACGATACTTCATCTTAATTAGATGCCAGTTACGCAACCGCCATCCAAATCGTAAAAAACGTCGAGGTGCATTAACGACTACCATTTAAATTATAGGGCTAGCGTTTCGCAATTTATGGCCAGCATTGGCTTTTCATACAAACGTATTTGTTTCATAACGCGTCAGAACCATTTACATAACTGCTCGCTCCGTGTCGCGCAAACAAACAAAAATATCAACCGATTTTTAATTACTCGTATAACACTAACACACATCGCGCGCGAAAGACGCGCCATTATATTTTAGGCCGAACTTTATGTCGTGGCGAAAATTCCAACCTAAGCATTCCTTTGTCGCAGGGTCTCTAAAAATATAAACTTACGGTGAAATATTTCTCGGTGCCTGAATAACATCAAAAGGTGCTGAGAAAAAATAACAAAATACGCATGAAAATTCGGTCAGACAAAAATTGAAATAAAAAAAAAAAAAACACAATTTTTTGTAAACATTTTTTCGAAAAATATTCTGTCGAAATGTTTTTCAATAATGTTTCCGGAAAATTTGTTGAAAATGGATCTCAATAAATACGATTTCAAGGAATAATTAAAAAATTATTCATGAAATGTTGTTGAATGAAATGTGAGAGGATGAAACTAACCAGAATTCGTGAAACTTTTGTTGACGTCAATTAAAATAAATGAAAAGTCGCGCTCTAAAAAAGAATGAATGGATACTAGTTTATTTTTAGTTCTTATTGTGAAAACTTGTTTTATGTGTGGTCATTATTTTATGTATGCGTCTGACGTCAAGCCAAGCAATGTGTGGCTGTAACCAACACAGGTGAAACGTTTTGATATAACCGCTCGCAAATCCCAAAGACCGCCCCGAGATGATCGTTTATTTGCAACACGTTAGGTCAAGGTTCTCTCGGATCGACCGAGCAACAAAGACTCCCTCTGAAATCGAATTAAAGATTACCCAAATTTGAATCAACTTATACTCACGGGAATCCCAAGATATGAAGAATATATTGTGCGAATATATTGAATTTCAAAGTGTACTCTTGAGCAATTTTTCAATGGTGATGTGGAAAAAAAAATCTCAAAATTTGATTTTCAAAAAATACAATCAATAACATCGGTGATGTCAAGTTTATTTTCAATTTATTTATGTATGTATTTTTGTAGTGAAAAAAAAATTGATTTTCAAATCACGAAATCTATCGATTCTGTTTAGTTTTCAATTTATGCTTTGACATCAAAATTTGCCAAGACATTTGACTAAGATTAAGTTCAGTGCAATCAGGTTCTCGACTCGATAATAATAATAATGATAACTCCCGAGTTCATCAACATCAAAGCAATCGCAGAACTGATTTAGCAAAATGAAATTTTAATAACCGACTTGATCATTGAAAATGTACGAAAAATGGATAATTTCACATTTGACGGATTAATTTCCGGCATGGAACGAGGTTAATCTTGTCTTGGATTATTCAAGTTTTGAAATAGGATAAAAAAGGGACACCATCGGAGTATATATGTTTAAAATATAAGTATTGAAAAATGTCGAGTAACGCGCTCTGAACGTCAGTGAGAAACATTTTAGAACGACAGGTTAACACGATGCAAATAATAAGAAGTGTCAGGCGTTCAAAATGACATAAGAAACATTCGCAAAGTGGGTGATTCATTGAAACCTTGAGTGCTCTTGAGCTTTTGAGGAAGGGGAGTAATCGATCATTCGGAAAGTGTGGCTAAGAGTTCTCTCAAAGCATACGCGATGACAGAAAAGTATGATGATAATTTCTACCCACTCGAATTAATAACTGTGAATCACGTTTTCGACTCGCACATCGCTCAACATCGGTTACATTGTGTTGTCGCGCTCGAATTATTAATAATGTATTCACTCGTACTTTTCACACCCGCGAATTGATTATCACTTGAAATTATTGCAAATTTATATTAATACTCAATGCCAGTTGTGGCGCAACGTTATTAATGTTTATAATCGCAATGTTATATAGTTTATTCATTCTTATTGATTTACGATATCCTATAAATATAAATATATATAATTATTTATTAGTCGATGTGTAAAAGTATTGTAAACTAGATATAAATACATTGAAAAATATATAATAATATTGCCAGGCAAAAAGAAACAAATACATTTCATCTTATCTTATATGACTTTGGGTTATGAAAATATATATGAACGATTTTTCAAAATAAATATTAACGACTGGTTTACTTTTTATGTTTCAGGTAAGCACATAAAGAAGTCGACTCGAACTCGTAATGTGAAGATATGAATTTGATCCGATTCCTATCGAAAATTTGTATCTGATGCACATCACGCAGCCCCACACCGGGACTCATTTTAAAATCTACTATGCAGCTGGGATACACTTTCAAAGGCAGAGAGGTATCCTGTGCAAAACTTCCATTTAAGGAAAGTAACATTATCGAAGTGGGCGGACGAAATCGACTTATCAATCGAGTTGGTAAATTTTGATTTAATGAGAATCGTGTGTGATAATGGTCTTGTTACCTGTGCCAACCATCGACAGAACGACTATCTTGAACTTTTGATCGCTCGAAATGAACTATCAGTGGAACTTTTAACCTGTGATCCATCACAAAAAGAAATACATTGTTACAGATAATCATTACATTTTTTATTTATTTATTTATTTATTTATTTATTTATTTCATTTTTTAGCATACAATTGTTGCATTTTATCTTTTTCTTTTTTTTCTGAATTTTCATTTAATTTTTCAAATGCTATAATTGAATTTCACTGGAATGAAAATGGTGCGATCAAATTACAATCAAGCGATGAATTGCTTTCGCAGGGTCATGACAAATCGAATTCCCACAAGGTTCAAATAAAAACGTTGCGTTACAGAATGTATTGTTCGCTTGTCGTAACAATGTAATCTTTGTCGCGAGGAAGACAGAGCCAGGGACTTTTTGTCGTTGTGTGTGCGGAACAGGAAACATCATCATCGTCTCTCCGAGGTTCAACGAACGCCTAGCCCGCGCATCAGAATATTGGCTCAGCTGGTTCTCTCTCTCTCTCTCTCTCTCTCTCTCTCTCTCTCTCTCTGTCTTTCTCTCTTCTTCTCTCTCAGCTTTTTCTTTTTGTCGACTTGATGCGAGTTGCGCCAAGTCCTGCACTTCCGTAACGAGTATTCTCATTTCGATTAGACGATAAAAAGACGTTTTATAACCCGTCGCGTGTGCGACCATTACGCCGGACCAGCTGCCTTTTCAGCTGTTCTAAACGGGCGAAAGTTTTGATGCCCGGAGAGTTTTTCCACACCTTATTGTTTCTTTAAATCAATTTTCTTTGCAACAAACAAAAATTAGCTCGCAAAAGATTTTTCACCGTCGCGAATTATATTCACTTTGAGGCGAGTTTTCACTTTGGGTGATATAATGATCATTTACAAATAAAGAAAGTCGATTTTGGCTTTCTTCTGATAAGGTGTTTTTCTATATTGATAAAAGTGATCATCGTTGAAGTAATGTTCGAAAATTGGACCAAACAGTGATAAATTATAAGGCTCATGGCCAGAGATCCAACAAGAATTGTTGATCTGCTGATCGAACCGAACGTGAACTGCATTTTAAAAGAAATTTATTACAGTGCAGTCGTTTTTTAATGGCTTTCTAAAATGCCATAGAGAGTTTGCATTAGGTTTTCATTGTTCTGATGTGTACCTTCACCCAAACAATATTTATATAACGCCTAGAAATGTTGAGAAAAAAAAATTTTGTTTTTCCATAATCTTAGTTCAAAGGCTTGGAATATATATGAACCGGTCATTTCAACGTTTATGCTCTCTGAAAAAGTTGAATTCGCTTCAAATATACGACTGCGTAAATGCTGCCGGGTTGTTGTTCGAAACAAATTTCCTGCCAGTTAGTTTGGTAATTTAAGTTCAAGCACAAACAAAACAAGAAAGAGCCCGAGCGTTACGTTGCGATGTTTTATATGATCTCTAATGACATAATAAGTTGCACAATAAGGGGTCTAAAAAAACACGTCATTTTGATTTTTCATTTGATTCGATCGACTATTAATAATCGGCGATGATCTACGCGCGTGAAATGCTAGACGTAATTGATTACGAATCTCGCCACGCAACAAATTATTATTTATTATTATTATTATTATTATTATTATTTATTTGATAAAAAATAATAAAATTAAAGAGAAATAAAAAACATAATTATGACAAATTGACAGTAACTCGTCGCGATTGGAAAGTGGCATAATTAATGGCTCGCATTTTGTAATTACTGTCATCAGATTATTCGATGGCATTTTGTAATTAAAGACTTGTACTTTCATCAGAAAGATGTTGTGGATGTCGATTTTGAATTTCGCGCCCAGGAGCTGTTTGTTTATGTTGATTCGTTTTTAAACAATTTCATCAGGCTTATGGAGAGCCTAGGGGCTAAAAATTATTAGGCTGTTTGGGTGAAAAAGCTGGTCAAAGGCGAGCTGGGCGTTTTTGATTTTTTGTTGCAGGGCACGATTAAAAATTCCATTTACCAGCGAGTTTACGTGGGACCACGTATACGAACTTCATAAGCGAATGCCATAAATTAATTCGCGCTGGCGTTTGCAGCGACGTAACGCGTGTACTTTCTACGTTATAAGTGATACGTTCCATATATGCAACTGGAACAGTTCTTCGTGCGCAAAATTTGATTTATTGTCGGTCCCCATTATTTCCTGTTTACATGTATCTACATATATGAAAGTGGTAGAATCGACGTTGCACGAAGATGTTGAAGGTGCTTTCGAATGTGTTCATCTTGCCAAAAAGACGCCGCAGAGATGCTACTTGACGGTTCAATTTTCGCTCGACAAAGGGAATACAATTTTTGTTTGTTTCTCTTTTGTTTGATCTTTCAGCCTGAAATTCAAATTGCGTATTCTTTCGCGCGCCAACGTTCGCGCGAGAAATTCAAGGGCTACTAACAATGCCGCATTTGTTTGCGTTGTCGATAGAATGGTTATGCAAAGTTCAGGTCGAAGGTGAAAAGCGCGATCGATTGGGCTGTCGAGTAGCAACTACCGGCCGATTTGCGACCGATCGTCGACCGGCTCGCTTCACCGCATCGTCGTGATTCATGCTCGCCTCGCGCGTTCTACGTTATTTCGATACATAATTTATCTACTTTTAAAAACACAATCATAACAAAATTGTATCAACGCGTGTCTAATGATTTTGATACTCCTCTATATTAATTTTCTGATTTTTATTAATGATTTTTATTTTTTATTTGCATGTTGTTTAATATTCAGAAATTGTTCCATTACAAAGATTTGATGAAAAAATAAATGGAACTTTAATTCAGAAATAAATAACATTTACAAATATTTGCCTGCTATTTATTTAGCAATAAAGTTATTTTGACCGTTTCGCTGGCCTACTTATTTAGAAAATGAAATTATGATTTAAATTTGAGATCAATTTTTCGTTGCAAGATACAATTTATTTTTCAATTGACTAGAAAATTAGAAAAAGTGCGATAGGACAAAGTGCAGAGGAGAGAAAAAAATTTTCCCGCCAGAATTTTATAAATTTCTGGCGGGGAAAGTACATTTGTCCGCGATATTAGATACACGTCAGAGGGAATCGGCAGTAGGAAAGCGCCGAAACAGTAAAAAGCGTTGGAACCGTTTATTCTTGGGAATAAATAACACAAACCGATTCGAGTACTGATTCGAGTGTGCAAGATCGATAGGATTTATCAGCCGCGGAGAATAAAAAAAAAGTAAGAAAACTCTGATGGGAAACGCGGAAGACGCGAGTGGGATTTAATAAGGAGGCGCTCCCTTGAAAAGTGGCGAGCGCGAAATTGCAGCGTTCTCGCGTGATGGAAGAAATATCGGCCGGCATTGTTGACCGAGTGAAGCTCTCGTTGAAGTACACGTGCGACCAAAAATTTCCATACGATTTTCGCTCGTGCGGCTGCGCGCGAACCGATGATGTTTTTGCCGTGAAGCTGTAATTTATGTCCGAGCCTTGGCATTGTTCGAAATCGTTAGAAAGTACGCGAAATGCATGGCCCCGGACGATCAAAACAAATGTATACGGTTATTTGTAAGTTTTGTCTGTGTGTGTGTATGCATGAAACTGTACACGGAAATTTCGCGGTTATCGATCGAGCGCGGCGTTACACCGCGATTCGTGAACATGAGATCGCTCTCGACCTTTTTCGCGCGCGTGTCTTCGCCGGTATCGGGTTTTCTGTCGCGCGAGCGGTTTATGAGCTTACGTCACGCGTCCCGACGAAATGGAAAGTTCGGCAACACATCAATTAACGGGACGCTCTAAACTTTTTATTTATTTTTTTTTTTTTTTCATTTTCGATCGCGTCCTCTGCGCGTGCTGTATTATATGCAAAACAAAACTGAGATCTTATCGGGAACCCGCGATTAGGTTGGCTTATATTCTTTATGACCCTATTGTCTGAAATATTTTAATGCAACTTGAATGCATGGCTGGTGTGGTGCTTCATTTTATTAGTTGGGCTTTACTTTTATGGAGCGGCAAATACCGCCGTTTATATAACACACCGCGCTGGCTGACTGGCTGGCTGGCTGGCAAGAGCGTGTGCCCCGTCTAGCCGTCTACAACAAAGGGAAAACTATCATTTCAATTTCCTCAATATGCAAATTCGCTCATTTTTTCAAACAGACAAACATCCGAGATGTTTTGTAATTTCGATTTCACGTTCCGGCCTCGCCACGATGAGTGAAAACGAACGAGGCTTATTGATAGGATACATTCAGATAGGTCGTTTGGAATTGCAAATATTTTTTGTATATTTTTTTCTTGTTTACCCTCCTTATAATGATAGTTTCGTAACGTATCCTGGCGAGGAGATGAAAACTGCGAGTTCAATACTGGAAGTACCGGGAATTCCGTTATTTTAAATATTTTCGAAAACAAAACATAAAATCCGACATAAATTGAAGAAATTATTTAAATATGCAATTTTAAACGTCGAATTTTTGTAAATCTAAACGAAATAGTTTCTTTTTTGCAATGTTTTACGAGAAATATTTTATATATTATTTTATAATTATAGTTTATTTTATATAACTATTATATATGTATTTCATTGTATGCTCATTCATAAAAACAAGTAATACTTTTCTTTTTAGATTTTTTTTCAGTATTATTTATCAGCAAATTTTAATTAACTTTACATTATAGAAACTCATAATTAATTTATGTAAGGTTAAATGTTAATTTACAAAGGGTTTTATTTAGTGAATTCTTTCAAGAGCAAAAGTTTACTTCATTTTTATGCTTCAGTGAAAATTGCATTACAACTTTTGTACAAATTAATTTTTCCACTCAAAAATTTATAGAATGTAAAAGCTTATGGAAAATGATAAAAATCTGAGCAAATCCGTTGAAAAATATTCATATATTTTATATTTTAATCTTAAGGAACTGATCGACGTAATAATATAGCACAAATGACCGCACTCAGATAAAAAACTTAACGAAACCTATGAAATTTTAGTTTAATTAAATAAACTATTCAAATTTTGAATACATTTTCTTTAATTTAAGTAAAATTCATAAAAGAAACATTTGACGGATATCTAAAGATTCTATGTTACCAACAGGTTCTTAACACATTCCGGTTAAAAAACGGTCAGATGGATCTGTCAGACCCATATGACCACTCTAGGGTTAAGTCGAAAGTGCGTAATCATCGAACAAAAACGAATCGCATTTATATGTTCATTAATATATTCATGTAAAAATCTTAGGTATCCTTATTCCGCGTTCGCAATTATAATCGCGTATTGAAATTTTGACGAGCTGAAAAAGTGGGTCGTGAGAAATCTGATTCATAAGGTAGAAAATGTTTATTCGCATAAAATTTACTTTATTAATTAAATATAAAACTAAAAATAATTAAAATAGAAAACTGAGTGGTCGAACAAAATTTAAAAAAAAAAAAAAAAAAAAAAAAAAAGAAATTGAATGTGACAATAAACGCCGCACACTTGTAAATTCCGCGCGCCATGCATTTTCATCTACGCGCACACCCTCGTATAACGATTCGTGACTTGTTCAACTGATTAACCACCGGTATATTATTGCAGTCTTGTTGTTTCTCCAGCTTCTAGCTTGAATGCGTTGCTCACGACTTAACCTCTATTTTTTTTATTGCACCCGATCGCTGGTGCATTTGGTGGTAAACGAGAGGCTTTTACCGTGCTCCACGTCTTTAAAGGATTAGAAAGTGAAATTGGATATCGATAATCTTTGTTTACCTCATTGTCATAAATATATATGTATGAGTAAAAGTGAGATACATTTTAAATAACAACAATTTTTTTTTTCAACTTCAGATGCAAAGTGTTGAATATTCATGCAAGATTAAAAGATACAATTTCTACGAATGTCACAGTAAACTTTGGATTACATTTTTGTATTCCATTGGAATTATTCAAATTTGATCCGTTGATTTCTGTCAGACATTTTTTTTGTGCAAAACTTTTTTTTTATTTAATTCGAGATCGACGGAATGGACTTGTCGAGAGAATTTTTGTAGAGTATATCAATTATGGTAGCCGTGTTTTTGGAAGAAACAAAATAATGTTTTCAAGACAAGTGTAAAATGATAAATTGTTGTTTTTATCTCGAAATTTAACGTGTTACGAATGAAAGCAAGTGATGAGAAATTTTCGAGGCGTACCCAGCGCATAATATCGTACAAGAAAATTGCTCCGGTACGTTTTACTGTCATTTTTTGCTCGCATCACTTCTTCCAGTAATGTTCATTTCAATACAGCGAGCATTCGAATTATAAAAATCGTATTGAATCTAACAATAGCATTGGATACGCCAATTTAACGGATTGAGATGAATTTTTCGGTCGATTTTCTTGGATCGCTGTAATTTATTATAACATTTATTATTAATCGGTAACCTGAATTGTTAACGGTACCTTTAAATCAAATTTTTATCGTAAAACATAAAATGACGTATAAACACCGAGAGTTATATTCAGTACCGAGAATTTACATTCTTTGTACGCTAACAGATAATACCAACTGACCTAAAAACCTGGCATTGAAATTGCTTCTGAATAATCGAATTTAAATCTATATCTCTGGTCTATGAATGATAAACACCCAGACATCATCTCCGAAATGAGAACTGCAACATAACAATAATTTCTACGTTTTATACTATATTGTAATTGTAATTTCTCCCAAAAGAAGTCAAATAAAAAAGGGTGGTTTTCTTGTAATAAACACACTTCTATAGTAGTTTGTAGAAACCCCCTTGAAAATTTATCGGCCAATTCAAAACACGACTGTATTTATATAGAATGCAATAAAATTCAATTAAACCATTGAAAGCGCAACCGCGAATCGTTGAATTATAGATCATCTAATGTCACTGTTCTCTCGCGAGAAAGTCGCACATCTGCTTGCAACACCATTGTCCAGCGAGAGAGAAGTCGGACAAACAAAAACGACGCAACGTGAGGAGGCGCAGAAAAAAGTGCATCGACCTTTTTTTCATACACCGATATATTGTATAGGATGTATGCCCAACTCGAGAAATTGATACCCACTTCTCTCCCCGGTTGTTAGAAATTTATGTTTATCTTGTGTGGCGCGTTCGTCATTCACCACCTACGAATCCGCAGCGAAAAGAGATACTGCGGCCTACTTCGCATCCTTTTGTTCCTTCTGATATTCTTTGCCTGTCCAAAATATTGCCCGCGAATTTCAATGGATCAGAACACAAGATATAACATAATACTACCAACAATTTGCAACACAAAAAGTTTTAGATTGTTAAAAGAGTCTTGATATCAGACTTTGATACCTCGAATTTACCCTACACGGTCATACCTCTGAGGGACTCATATATAATCAGTCACAGTAGGGTCCCTACGAATTTTTCAAATAAATTTAAACCAACTGTTGTATTTACAAAAGTATTAGCACTTTTAAATTGTTTGCCATGGACTGCATATAATGCATAATGATTGAAAATGTTCTTCGAATCATTTTAAAATGATTCGAACAAAATTATTCTGTTGATAAAATAACTTTTTCCTCTGGGTCTCAGATGATGCTAAAATATAGTGTTAATCCAACATAGTCTGTTAAAATAACAGTTCAATTCTTGAAATTGTTTCGTTTGTGTCCAAACTTAAATATCATCCTAATACTAAACAATAGACTTTACCACCGAGATTCACAATTTAAAATACGTCGGTGTTCTCAATTTGATTGTTTAGAATTAAGATACTGTTGTCTTGACATCATTTTATTTAAATAAGAATCTTTAATAACAGTATCTTAAACTTTAACATTTGATGTCTCTAATTAAAACACTGGAGAATGAAACTTCTGAAATTGAGATATTAGGAAAATACCTTCATCATGCATGACAATTGCATTTACTCAAATGAATATGCTCGCGGTTGGATCGTTGCGTGCGAGGGGTCAACGTCATTGAGAGCGGCTAATTTGAAGCGCAGAATAACCATCTGCTTCAAGAGGAGCGTAGACGTTTGAATGACCTTCCTATCTGTCCCTGGCAAAGCATAAAAGAATTCGCAGAATCGGGCTCCCGATGAGACATTTTACACTTTGGGCCAATTTATTCAGCTTTATTTGTAATTGCAAATCATTGTGCGCTTTCTTCACAGCAATTTGTCCGGGTCATCAAATCCGATAACGGTGTAGTCGCTAATATATTAAAAGCCGTCAGATTCTCTCGTATCATATATACGTTTGACAAGAAAATATTTCGTTACATATTTTTTGTCAGAAAAGATTATTTGTCGGAAAATTTATCGTATCTTAATCAATGCAAATGTTTTTTTGTAATATCACCTACAAATTTTGTTGGATTGAATCGAAACAATTTGTTTTCATTGAATGGTTATTCTCGCCTATGGTAAATCAATGTTAAAAATTCATTTTAAATATTTATTCCTGTGAAGCAAACAGTTTTTCGGTTTTACATAAATTTCTTAAAGTATAATAAGATTTTTTTCCCTTCAAATAGATCCTTTCTGTGGGAGTGAATTATTATAATTAAAAAACATCATACGTTTGTTTTTAATTTTGTTCAAATCAATTTTGAATTATTTTAATAGCAAAATTATGATTTTCACAATAATCATAACGGCATACTGACCCGTACTGCGCTTCTAATGATGATTTCTCATTATAACAAAAATTGTATCGAGTTTTCATAAATAAACAGAGAAGAGGAATTGAAATGAAGTAATGTGATAATTATAAAGGATATCAGTTCACTGATGTCTGATTAACGCCAGCACAACTACGCAATTTAATGAACCATGAAATGCAGCATGTAATCACAAAATTGTCGAAAAGCGTGGCCTGCCGAGTTTGGGATTGATCCTAAATATACAATACGGCTTCATAATTTAAATTTTCGCTGATTGCATCTAGATCATTAATGGACTGCACATTCGCGCAGAATCGACTTTCTCTTTCTATCTATAACGGTTATAGACGCACTACGAGAAACCACGTCGATCTTTGAAATGTTTGCTTCGATATTTTTATTTTTTCACTCCGTTATCACGAACGTTTATCACAACGCGAACTCAATATCATTTTGCAAACGGCTGCGTGAACGATTCAATTCGTGATCCTTTATCCGCGACTTCCCCCTCGGGCGGCGTTCCAGTTTTTCCCTCTTATTTATGACGTGTGAAAACCAATTAAAGTCGAGCCAAAAGCAAATTGTCGCTGACTCGATTTTTACGGTCCAAAAAGTTGGGCGTTTTCCGAAGCCGCAAATGACTGTGATTAAATTACGAGCGGCAATCTATCGCGTGTTCAATGCGAGAGAATCAAGAACTCGAGAGAGCCTCGCAGCGAAATGTCTATACGCTAATGAACAGGATGTTTCCCGGTGTGTCTCGCGGCTTAGAACGGAAACGAATCAATTTTACGACGCATTTCATCTGACCGACAAATGCATGTACGCTCGATGGCATGCAACATGTTTTTTTTGTGTCTAGTTTGTTTGTTTTTTTTTTTTTTTTTCATCTTGCCATTCTTTATCAACCCCTTTTTTTGAGGATTTCTTTCAACAAATGTCTCCTTGATCAAACGTGAAAAATTGATTAACACGGGAGTCGAGATGAAAAATGTATGACAACTTTTTTTTTCAAGTTGTTTTTGGTGTTAATTCAAGTTGAATGAAGAAAAAGAGAGGGATTTGGTTCTCAGGTGAAAAAATATTGTTAAAGAAACAAACAAAAACGAACAAAGTGGCCGTTGAAAAAGATGAGATTGGTATCGCGAACAAAGAATACGTCAGTTGATTTTGGCAAGATGGCAACTTGATGATAAGTCGTGGTCGTGTGTAAATAAGCTTGTAAATAATAATAAATGTTAATATAACTATATGCACACACTACTAAATCTGCCTTTTGGCAGAGAAGAAATACGCATAATCTTCCAGAGCGCGAAATCATCGAGCGGTCGTAAATAATGGGCCCTCTTAATTCTTTATCCCTTTGGTTTTCTATAGTTCAAAATTAGAAACCTTTTTCGTTTTGCTGTTTCTCTTTCAAATCCGAAACTCTTTTAAATCCTTTGTCGCTGTGTCAAGTCTCAAAAAAGATGATATATGTATGCCAACAAAGACTACGTGATTTTAAATATTCTGAAAAGAAAAAACAACACGTTTTATTATATTTTGAACGAAATTTTGCTCAATTAATAACAAAAAATGCAAACAATTTCATCAGTACACATATATTTCAGTACAAGTTGTTTGTTTTTGTTTATTTACATTTTTTTCATTCGAATAAAAAAAATTGCACGAGAATTCGCGTTGCAATTTTATCGCGCACACAACCACGTACACTTTAAATCGCATTTTCGCGAATTCTCGTACAATTTTTTTTATGATCAGTTACGGATCTGGCAAAACATGTTGTAACGAACGCGCCGTTATCATTCGCATAGTTGTGATATCGTTAAAAGAACTGACGTAAGTGCGAAGTTCTATCGCCGTTAAACCGCGAGCGACTACTGAAATACTCGCGAACAAAAGCTGGCTCATACATAAATGCATACACGATAAAGCGTCTATCACTATGCGCTGTTATTCATACAAGAGAAAAGAAAAACAAAAAAAAATGTTAAAATAAATTTAAAAAGAGGACGAAAACATCATTGCAAGGCAAAACTGAAACTGAGTTATATTCCAGCGTAATTTATATAATTTTGTGCAAATTTACGAGCTGAAATTTCTTGGCTGCACTCGAATTACCAGCGTATAGGAAGTTGGCGAAAGTGAAATTCTATTGTTGGTCGAAGTTGCTTTTTGCGATGTGGTGCTGCAATCGTAGGAAGGATATTCTAGATTTGCGGTAGATCACTGTACGCTTTTGAAGAATTTGTGGGAATCACGTGGGAGATTATGACACGTGAAAATATAATAAATAGCAAAGTGAAATCACGCAACGCCCCTTCTAAAAAGCAAACAAATTGATAATCGCAATTCATTCAATGTTCATCCGGTTCAATTTTGTTTTAAACGTTTTATATATAAAGGGCTCTTCTTGAGTTTCGAACCGACTTTTCATACCCACGAGACTAACTGCTTACACTTTATTGTTTTACCGATTTCAGTTGATATCGAACAATAAACTTAACTTGACAAATGTACTGGGAAAATGTGCGAACAATTTATTGGGTCACATTGCAAGTTTCAAGCGAGCGACTGCAAAGTGAGCAATGAATTAACCAAAAGTTCTGGAATAGATTGGTGGAATACATACATATATGGTCGAGCCCAAATCAATGCGAATGAATAATGGAGTTTGGAATACGATACTTATGGAATACACGACGTGGGATATATTCTATTTCAAAATTGACATATTAAGAAACGGGAATTTCTTATTTATCATTTGGGAATGATAACAAAATGTGTATAGCAAAATAATAATGAAGAGCAACAAAAAGCAACGAAGATATGCGAACATAATGCAAAATAATTTTCTAAACTTATTACTGTAATAATGAATAAATTTGATTTTAGTTAAGAACATGGTTCTATCATAAATTGTCTGAAAATAATCGTTGAAAAAAATTGAATGAAAAAAAAAAAAATGAATCTAAAGACATAAAAGATGCAAGAAAAAAATATATAAAGAAGATAAGATTGGAAGTACCATTTTTGTGATGAAATATCGTTTCCTGTGGCGATTATTTGTCGATCAAAATAATCGACAAAGAGGAGGAATAAAGAGGGATTTAAACGACACACACGAAATAAAACTGATGGTGGAACGCCATTTGTCACCGAGTCGTGCCAATAAAAATCTCTTTATTGGCGGTATCATAAAAATTGGCCTGCGCTTTTGATCGGTGTGCCATTGGCTTTCAACGTACATGAGAACGGCCGTGAAAAATTGTGGAACCTGCGGTTTCGGCGAGCGCCAAAGGCCGAGCCCTCTCTCGTCTCGTTGGTCATTGCAGAGAGGCTCGACGAGAACAGCGCCGACGTGCACACGCAGAGCGAGTATGCTTTCACGGTGTCGTTTCTTCCTCCTGTTTCGCGTCGCATGAAATTCGTAACATGACTTTTTTTGCTACTCCAGCAGTGTGAACATTTGCCACAAAACGTTTCCTGAATTCGCAACGTGTCTTCGGGATGCCGACGCGCAAATACCAATCGGCGAGTAACACAAAACGCGCAGTCACGAATACTCCTCGCGGTTGCACACCGGCGGAAAGGAAAAGTAGCGAGATTCCTTTGTCCCGGTTAAATTGTCGGAAAAACTTTGTACTCGCTTTGTGTGTTGGCAAAAAGTTGCAATTATTATTTCTAAGAATACGGTTTTTCGTCGAGAGGAGAAATCTTCTCTCGAGCGGGCAGTTTTAAATGAAATTATAAACAGAAAGTTGGCTCGTCAGTACATTTTTTTCACTTGTAAGAGAGGGAATAAAATGTACTAATGATTTTGGTGTAGCTATAAAATTTTCATTCGAGTTTAATGCCGACTCGCGGAAAGCTGCACTCGAACGGACAACTTGCGATTATAAATTACGCATTCCAGCTATTGAAAAGCGTGGTTTGTTCGGCGGCGATCTAGCACGCTGATAAAGTTCAGTAAGCATATCGCGACGGAAGTTCGTACAACGACCGGTGATCTGATGAGATGCTCAATCGCCGGTTTAACGACTTTACCGCGAGGGCGTTAACGAGCCCATTTACACCGAACGTTTAGATCGGCTGAATGTTTTCTTTATCCGTGAGCATCTCCCTTTGACATAAATCTGTCGAACGAGAAATCCCCATCGCGATTCAAACAACTTTTTCTCATTTATTTTCAATCTAAAATATTTTCTGTACGATATTTTCTTATATCCTCTCTACTGTATATATTTTTACTTTTTGATATTTTTGATCAACGCGTTTTTCAATATCTTCAACTTTAATATTTATTTTTTTTTATTTTTAAAATTTTCTAAACTACGTAACGAAATTACTTTGTGAAATTGAAGATTTTTTGGTGCACGTTTTGGGGAACGAGACTGACATTTCAAGCCACTTGCCGAGTTGATTAATATTGTAATTTACCATACGTTCAAAGGCCCGTAACACGTCGCTAAATAAACACTAAATATAACGCCAGAACTTGAGCCAATGAATTACGCGAAAAACTATTTGCAGAATGACGCATTACTTTGTTATTCTTCCAACTTTCAAATTCTGGTTTTATTTATTTGTCAGACGAATATGTACAACAGTGGGGAACTTTTCATCTCTCTCAACTTCTACGGCTTCCGAAGAACAACATTTTGTACCAACGTTCTCGGTAGAAAATATCCCTCTGTGACATTTTGCATTATGAAGTGTAATGTCAAAGGTAATATTTATTCTGATGCGCGAGCAATTTCACAATTTTTACTCAGAGTGAATAGCTGAAATCGTTTTTCAAACACAACCTCCGTTCGGACTTTATAGAACAAATGAAAATTTAATCCATTTTCTTTGAATTTCCTCATAACGATTGCGTTACAATTATCAAAAGTTTCGTTTTTTTTTTTTAATTTGAAATACATGTTTGTTTGATTTTTTATTTTCTATTTTCACCATCTTAAACAACTATAACAATTTCTGTAGCTAATTTGATTCGATTTTCTTTGATAATTATTTCACCAGTTACGCAAACCGACATTGTGTATGTATCTGATAAACGCTTGTTTACACATCGGAATACTGATGCAACATTTTTCACCGTTTGAATTTCTCACACGACTTCGGGTATATTGAATTCGAGATTTGTTCGCAAGCCAGGATCGATAATTGAATTCTTATGCCAAGGCATCTTGCGCACACAGTTCAACATTGTTTTTGTGGTGACTCGTTGAACAGCCGAGTCTTGTCTAGCAAACAAACACGCCTAGCTCGAGGCGTGAAAATCGCCAAAGACACACCAGCTGCGAGTTGAGTATTGCGATTTTCATCTCATGATTATTTGCCTTGGCGATGAACAAACAAATGAAAGAGCCTGGCAACAGTTTTGTAATCCACTTGAAGGCACCATTTTAGGTAATTTATTTTATAATGAAAAAATAAAATAGAAACAAAAAAATAGATAAATAAATAAAAGACAAATGGAAATAAAAAAGAGCGATGTTCCAGCATAACTAATTCGCTTTCCTTTTGAGTTTCGACAATGATTTGACAAGTTTAATTGTTCCTTAATGAGGAACTTTGAAGTTTAATTATGCCCGTTATCTTCATTTTGATCGGACTGACTTCCTTGATCACTTTATATCAGCAAACTAGAAAACGTTATAATAGTTACCGAACAGCAGGGAGCATCAAAACACGAAGCTCGTGCTGGGCCGAATGAAACTGCCGTAAAATCATCCGGAGTCGGCCGCGCCTCTAAAAATCGTCCGAAAAATTTAGTCGTAATTGCAAAATAAAATTTACATCTTGATGCAAATCGAGTGACTTATTATTTTTGTCATCCTTTCAGGCCTGTCACCTTCGTTATCTGCTGTCACTTTTTTGTCCCTCATTTGGATAGCCAGGAACCTCACCTATTGTTCTCTCGTTCTATATTTATTCTCCCGAATTGTTTTTTTTTTTTTTTTTCTTAAACGTTTTATTCTCAACGTGTGCTTCGTTTAGGTGTCCTGATTTAACCGCTCACGTCACTTTCATACATAATACCAGTCTACTTTGCATGCAGTTTCATTTGAATTCTCACTTGGAGTAACATTGTCGTCCAGCTCGGATGTGACGCAATTGTTCAAAACAGAAAAATTTCTTTTACGCTCTCTATAGTCAAAATAATAGTGGCATTGAGAAAGTATATCAATCAACAAAAAATCGGAGAGAGCGTAATTGTGAGTTTGCGGCAAATATTTTATTACTGCAAAAAGGTCGTAAATTATAACCACCACACCCTCGTTTGGTAATGGTTTTCGTCACCAGCAATAACGTACTCCAAAAAGGATCCCCAAATGATATGTTTCTGAGTAGTTAGCGGCTCGGTGTGCAGGGAGGTGTGGCAAAACCGCAGACGTTCCTGTCAACTTTAGCCATTTCGGAATCTCTCGGGCGCAATTTAATGTAAAAACATTTTTTTTGTTCAAAAAGGGGTTTATATATAGATATGCGAAAAGGTTTTGTGTACTGACAAGTATTCTTATAAAATATATACGAATCTCAGCATAGCTTTCAATTCAAAGATCATAATCCGAGCAAACGATGTCGTCAAAAACGTTGGCCTTTTCATCGCCATTGTTTATAGGTTGCAGAGAAAAATGTGCAGTCTAAGGAAGTCTGGTCCCTTCGGAAATATCGCGATTCAAGGATACTTGTCTTGTTTATATGGATATTCAGACTCATTATAAATCGCCCACGCGACACATCCGTCGTCACTAATGATGTGTTTCGTTGTACCGGGAAATTTACAATTTTTCTCCCTTTTTCATTTACTAACTTGAAAAATTGTTTAAAAACAAAGCAAAACAAACTTACAAATAAGAAAACAAAATTTTAAATTGGCTCTTAAATTTTGTTGAATTATTTATAAAACAGAAATGCTTGCCTGTTTAGAATTTCTTGAAATATGAGATGTTGAAGTTGTAACTTGTGATGCAACTGATATATCTCTGTCATTGATGATGAATCGAGCATTTGCAATTACATAAGGCTTGAATTTTTGTTCGTCAAGCATTGGGCTTTGTTGCAGTGACAAAACTGTTTCTTGGTAATAGAGACCGCAATGGATTTATATCTGCCTCAAAAACTTGGCGTTGGCTTGTTCGCTCAAGTCGCTTCAATTACGCGAACACAAATCCCCGACTCCTTACGAAATCGATGTACTAAAGGCACGCACCCACGCCATTCTCATTGTCACACGTGAGGTCACTACTTTTATCAAAATATGACTTATTTGCACTCAGATTAACAATTTCACATTTCGTAAACGACAAACAGTGATTAAATTTTAAACTTTCATTCAAAGTTTAAAATTTATGAAATAGTGCATCTCTTGTTCAAAAAGTATAATTATTTAAAAAAGCAGAGACGCATTTTATTTGAATAATGAAATTACACGAATAAGAAAAATCTGATATGAAATAATTTTGAATGCTGGTTGCAAATAATGCTTAATCAAAATCAATTAAAAACGAGTTAGAATTTTGTGTTGAAAAGTTAAACTTTTTCGACCACAAACTTTCGGTGACTGTTCGTTAGGGAAAAGCAACAACGAACATGTCGGTTTTACCATAAATCACCAAATGACAATATAAATTTCCCATACATCCGATTAACCTTTCATCCGAGCACGGTGGGTAAAAACTTTGTCAGTTAAATAATAGTTCAAGCTGGTTAAAAGTAGCTGGATACAATCTGTCTTACATAAGAACATCGAGAAGAATGGATGAAAATTGATGAGGATAATGTAGAAATTGAATGTGGGTAGAAAAAAAGTAACTGAACCACGATGGTATTTAGAAGTCACAGGCGGATAAAAAGTAAATAGGGATATGTATCCGATGATCGTATGGAGTTTAGGTTGCGCAACTTATCAGTAAAAAAAAAAAATATATCGCTCAGACGCAATCTTGATCTCAGAATCTCAAATGCGGAACAATAAACACTTTCTGTTATAATTTGTTATCCAAACGACAGCGCGCATTTTCATTCCCTCTTATTTAATTCTGTTTGCATGCAATTTTGTATTGTTCAAGTTCGATTCCAAACGAATGTAAGTGTCATGTCGCGATCACGTGGAAAGCCTGGTTTTAAAAGAAACTGTCGATGTAATTACCCTCTTGCGAACAGCCAACGAGATTTATATAAGAATTAACTATGTAGAAACAAATAGCTGCGAGACAAGGACACCAAGCTACGAGATGGGAATCAGAGGTGGCGGCAGATAAGATTTAGATAATGTTGTGAAATGGGTAATGCTCAACCAGAACATGCGCTGCTATACAAAGTCAACATATCCTGTGAGAACCAATTAGAAAACGACCCGGGAAAAAAATTTCATATCAAAGGTTATGTAAAGACAAAAAAGATGGGGCGATTAGAACGGTTGGGCGAAAAACTTATGAGAATCGATCGTTATACAAGGATTATTAAAAATATTACAAGAAAAACTCGCCGAAATATTTTCACGATGTAGCAATAGCTGCATGAGAAGGGATATTGTGAAAGTTAAAATATGCTGAAAATTATAGAAATTAGCACTGATGAAAATTTAAATGATAATATAATAGTCAAATTTCGAATTACATTCGCATCATAGAATCACTTTGATATAGATATGATTCATTTTTTCAATGCTACCAGCTGCAGAAAACACTGTCTGTTTAAACACTGAATCCTATTCGCAATTCTGAAAACTCCAAGATCCATATACATGTTGAAATCTTTTAGAATGTGAAAAAGATCATTTAAAAAAATTGTAATGTTCAAAAGTATAGAAAAAAAGTTTGTAGCAAAAGCCAAAAGAACTAGAGGAGATTGGATTATACAGCAAATACAACGCTACAATGTGAGAACAGTGGAGAAACATAGCTTCCACCTGTTGGCACTGCCACAACTCCAACCGGAGGTTCTATTTCTCCAGTAGGGCTCTGTGGCCTCCGACTATCAAACACAGTGCAGTGTTTCCACAACACTGCATTATTTTTAAGTCTTTTGATATCAAGATAATCACATGGCAAAAATCAAACTAATGAAAATGAGAAAATAACTAAAAATATGTTTTAACAAAAGATGATATCAAAAAAGTAAGTTATATAAAAAATGTGTAGGACTAACAATATAATTAAAAAAAACTTTCAATATTACTTGTGTGATGCTTATGAAACAAATTTTGTTGCTTCATCGTTTTTTCAGTGTTTAGTAAAATAACAAATGTTGCATACATGTGACAATTTTTATCTGGAATGAAAAAAAATGAAACAAGAATCAAAAACGAAGAGGCAATAAATAAAGAGATAATTGGATGAATTAAAATAAAAGAACATATTTCGTTGTAGCGCGGCGATTTCTCCAAAGTTTCCCACATCCTTCAAATCTTAGTGCAAAATCTTTGACTTTTACCATAATTTCCGTAGACAAACTCTCAGGGCGGACTAACGACGTGGCGATTGGCTCGCTTGCGTAACAGTCGGAAGTGTTTTATTGTTCGCGCATATTGATCCCGTGTTGGCGCGCGGTTGACTATCAGAAATCAATCTTCATTAAAACGTGCGCACAGACCAATCAAGAGAGGGCATTTCAAGTTTGGCTAGTTTGCACCACTCGGCTGTGTTGTTTTGCCTTTCCTTGTGCGATCTAGAGTTTCATTTTCGTCCCACACAGAGGCACGGGTCTTTTATACGAAGCGACTCACTCGTGATCTCGCTTTTAATAAGATCGGCCCGCGAGGCCTACTTAAACCGCCGATTTTTTCGCAAAGCAACCATTAATCGATCACGAGAAAATGCAATCATAATCGCCAGACTGCTTTCGTCATCCATTTTGTCGTTTGTTTTTATTATGTCATTTTATTATTATTTATTTATTTATTAAATTTTATTTTAATTTAATTTTTTTTTTTCATTATGAAAACAGAATCTTAAATTATATTATAAATCACAAAGAGCGAATCATGAGAAACTTAAAATTATTCAAGAATCAGGACTATTTTATTCACAAAGTTTTTTCTTTTTCTTTGTCATTCTTTTCATATTTATTATGTTTAACGAGTTGCCGTGGACGCGGCCGTGAACAAGAAAACCCACTGCGACCGCGTGTAATTGATTGTGAGAATTCACGACAATTTTTCGTATTCTCCTGTAACGGCAGAATTATAATAAATTATGCAACATTGCAAAATAAAAGAGAATGTAGGATAACGCTCTGGAGAACAAGGTGTAGCTCGGAACATTGTCTTTTCTTGGAATACTTTGTGTCAGACCACGAGAGGCGATTTTAGAGACGTGCGCTACCGTTTGTTTACGAAACACGCGCGCCCTAATAAGAAAGCCATTACCTGATCTTTTGCATGAGTTTTCATAAGGTTATCCACATGCGAATTAACATATGTTACATATTAACATTTTTTGCTTAAACTTCAATTAACCTTTATGAAAGATAATTCATTTATTTATCATTATTGTTTTTTTTTATTTCATAAAACTTGTTTGGTTCAAGTCAACTGGTTTCTGAAACACGTGCAGATAAAACGTCACGTTTAAAAATCGATCAGACTTAAAAATAACACGTCGTATTTTGAACTTGAGGGTGAAAAAATAAAAGAAATCGCAATTGAGAGCGCGTCAGGATGAATTATCATCTTAGCGATGACACTTGTTACAATTGCGTTCTAAATATCGCTTCGTTTTACGTGATTTCAGAGATCATCAGTCCAATGGAAACACAGCCTAAACGACGTTCGGCCTCCTTTTCTCCCTGTGGAATTAATCATGATCTCAGCCGAGCATCAGTAATATGACAAGTCGCGTTATCGCCGTCAACTCGGTTTTCCGTGCTCTTCTTTCCCGCCGCAATGAACGTACACGTCGGCCGGCTATAAAAATGTTCCCGAGAGTTAATTGATTAAGTTGAAAATGCAAAAATGGTACGGTTTATTTTAGTAACGAGGCGTCGAAGCTATAAATATCGGACAGAAACTGGATCGCATTCAGCCGATTCGTTTGATATCACAATTTCAAAGGCAATTTTCGCGCGTCACATTTTCTCTATAATTGATTTTATTGCTAATTTTATATTCAAACACACTTACTCGTACATTCAGTCACAAGAACAGTTTCTTTTTCGCCCAGTGCATATTATTGCAGTAAAAGAAACATTTTTAATCAATTTTGTTGTCATTTTTTAATCATGAGATATATAAAAAAAATGAAATGAATGTTGGCAATTAAAACGCGATCTAAAATAATTTATCTTTTTTTTTTTTGCAGAGATCGAAGCCCAAGAAGCATGCAAGTGGCTGCGAGCCGCCGGATTCCCGCAGTACGCACAGATGTACGAAGGTAAGTGAAATTTCTTCGCAGACGTCCTGCGGCTAATTTCAATGTCGCATCGATGCGGCTATCGATCTCGGTTGTGATTCAACGCCCGCATGCCACGGGACCATGTTGCGTACCATGAGTCCAACGATAAACAATCACTCATACCAGAGATTGCCTGGTTTATTGTTTTCAAACGACGACACCTTGCTGAGGTCGCGATTAGACGACGAGACCACGAGTGACACAATCATTTTTCAATTCTTTTTTTCATTTTTTTTTTTTTTTTTTTTTTCATTGGCACAGCTTCACCAACAATGAAAAATGATTCACCTTATGTCATTCTTATGTCATTATTTCGAGTTACTACTAAGATAAATTTATGAAATTTTTGAGAATATTATTGTGTGAAATTTTTAATTTGAGTTCATTTAAAATAAGTTGTTTTTTTTATAATATTATACTGTTGTGTAAAATTGTTTGATTTTGATGTTGTTTTATTTCAATTTGTTTTTCGCTTTTTAATAAATTATCAAAAAATTAAGATGTTTTATTCTCTCGTCTCATTGTCTTGGCAGTTATATTCCTATCAAACGGATACACGATCCCATGTTTTGAAATTAAAGTGTTAAGCAGCGAACATCATTTCTCATCCTTGGTACAAGCTTTCACACATACAAATAGTTTAAATGAAACTTATATAAAAGGATGATAACAGATTATGTACTGTGTATAACAATTGAATCGCAGGCTGAAACAAAGGTTTAATTATTAGGGTAAATATAAATTAGAAATGCTGAATGTCTTTCTCAGTGGGATCGTGATTTATAAGCATATTTAAAATGTGCAAACGTTATAATTGAATTTATATTTTTCGGAGTGAAAGTCTCTTAGAAGAGAGACCATTTTATAAATAGCGAGGCTAAATTAATTGAATTAAAATGTCGTGTTGAGTTGTAGGAAGAAGTGATCGTCAGCACTTGAACTTTCGGACCCCTTGAAATGATTCGTCATATTTCAATTTCAAAAATTATTAATTTGAGGACTTTACAAAAGTTACATGAATTAATTGTCAATTAATTAATTAATTATTAATTTACTGCTCATGATCTAACAAAATATATATATATATATATATATGTAACATATATAGCATACACATTTATTTGCAATTTAGATTCATCTATATGCAATATATCAGTGTGCCATATATAAGTCACATTTATATTTTTTACATGGGAAATGTCGAGGAATCATATACCCTGCGTTATCGATCGCAATTCACGATGCAGACTCGCGCTTTTCTCCTAAGCCCACGTAGGTCCCATGTCGGTGCAATTAAACAGATTTTTTTGTTCCGATATAGCTTATTCTGCCATTTCGTATTGAAACGCGTGCTGATTTATGCGATTCTGCTCTGGCTCCGACAAAGGCTCGATTGACACAAGAATGGCCCGTTTTGGGCTCGAACAATTTTCACCGTAAATTTGTTCGAATCCATTAAACAATCATTGCTGTTTTGCGGTGATTGACGTTACTTAAGAATTTCATTTGTTCGCGATTAATCAAACACAATTGTGCAACGGTATACCCGAGGTAAATGCACGGATGATCAATTTCGCTCACGTTTAGGATAAGAAAGGAGAAAATAAATCATTCCGTCAGATTAATTTTCTGAATATGCATACTCTCAGTCGAACATTTCTTGCCAAATAAATTTTACCTCGGCCGCTTATTGAAAATGTTTTGATATACTTGAAATGTGTGAACTAGGGAAAGTGCACGAATAAAGACTATAAACTTACGTTTCGAACGTTTTAAAAAAATCAACTAAGGAAATTAAGTTTCCTTTTAAAGGATTATACTTTGATAGGACTCTAATTTTTAATATTTTCAAATACAGACAAAAAGAAACACACATGGCGGCTATAGATGTGATATATATAGCAATATTTATATTTATTTATTTTTGTAATTAATAATAATTAATATTTAATTTATTTAATAATAAATAAATTCTTTAAACATAGTTTTTCTTGTTTATTATGTTTTATTTTTGGATCAAAGTGATAATTTTTCTCAACTGTTCATTCAATGTTGCAGTCCCTCTATAAATATAAGTGTATGCGTTCAGGTGGAAAACAAAACGCGAGAAGGTAATTTCCACATAACGGGAAGTGAGTTGAATTGTGTAAACTCGGCTATGAAAATGATCGTTGAAGAAAGTGTGTATCGATTTTCAAGATGCTGGATCGCGGTTGACGTCAGCTATTCATATCCCGCTTTGATGCATTGTAATTTCTTTTGGCCTAGGCCTTTCACATTGAAGGCTACGCTTCAAAAAGGAAGATTCTCTTCTATTATTACACAACCATTTTTTTTTGCCCCTCCATTCGGTTCTGTTGATCGATAACCGTGCCTTGACCATCCGCAATAATGTTGTGTAGAATTTTTCATATTTTTCCCTCCAAGTCGTCTTTGTACCTTGAAGTGTACACAAGAAACTCTTCTCGTCGTGATCGTTAAATTTCTTGTTCCGTTGATTTGAGTGGCATTTTATCATCGAGTTTACGAAATTATTTGCACGCGCAGATAGAAAATTCGATAAATGTTTTCTTAGAACAATTCTGAAATTAATAGCAGGCGATCTGCAATTAAGTGTGATGGTCACGGATTTAAATAACGGACACCACTCAACCCAGTGAACTCAATTGCAAATCATAATATTTGCGCAAAGTTTAAAACTGTTTTACATAATTTTCAGTTTATTTATTTCATTTTTTGGAAAATGATATAACAATTATTATTAAAATGGTTTGTCAAAAAAAAAAAAAAAATGAACAATTAAAATTAGAATTGTAATTTTCCGTACGTCTTACGTAAAACTTGACCAAGTTTATGGCTTCTGCTGACAATATGAAAGAAAAGATAAATTTTTTTGTCTGATAATAAAAGAAAAGTAAAAGTGGCTTATTAATCGGATTTGTATACAATGCGCCCTCGGGTAACAAGCATTTCGCAATGGTTATCCTATACAATTGATATTACCAAACACATGCAGACATAACTAGCGCCGAAAAAAAATGTAGCGTCTAACCCAGGTAACCTCACTTAGCCCCGCTTGGTTTGTCTTATAGTGACATTAGCGCAATCTTCGCGGCAAGGCGATGGCGCAACCGTGGAGCATTAAATAAATACTCAACAAACTATTTACTCTTTTAATTAACAACCAGATTAATATCTCCGTCATATAATCGGTTGTAATAATCGAACCGAGTCTCTGGCAATTTTCCACAAATCGTCGCCGGCGTTACCCTTTTGTTTTGCAGCAAATGTCACATTTACATATAATGACCTAAGTTCTTTTTTTTATCTCTGCATTATGATAATTAAGCTAACAAGGCTGGAGAGTGGCATCGCGACAAAAATGCGCGAGGAAAATGAATGATCGGCTGGACCGAAGAGCAATTCGGTAATTGGCGAGTAATTGGAGCTAATTGGCTGAGCTTAGGCGAAAGTAACGGATATACCGCAAACCGCGCCTTGCTAATTCGCGTTTTGCGCCGTTCAATTGGCGCCGTAAGACGAAAAGACGGAGATACTATTTGACAACGCTGACTAAACACAATTGGTCGGCGTCATTGCACGTGTCTCGCGCACAAAAAGTTAACGGATAGAAAGGCTCTCGCGAAAAACTCGACTGATATACACGTAACGTAATAATTTGTGCAACATCCAGGAATAACATTTAGATGAAATGCTCGACGAAACGGATAATTGTTTCGTCATCCAGAAGACATATATTTTCCGTTGTAGAATGAGAGAGAAAGAAAAGTCGTGCATTAACATTCAGACCGAACGACAGCCTGGGAACACCGCAGATTCACGTTTGCTGATTCTAATTCGAATAATGGTTTCTAAATTATTTTCAAGTTCCAACCTGCTTGCATTCAATTCTGTTTTATTATCATGCTTCTCCATTCTCAGTTGAATATCGAATGGCTCGAAAAAAAACTTTACATTTTTGAGTTTAGTTTTGGTCATAATGAAATTGAATTTTATAATATCGAGTCAAACTTCAAAACAAGGTTAACATAAATATTCCACGGATGTTAATTGTAAAATTTGTTTTCATATTATTATCAAAATTTTAATTAAATTGTTAAAGTCAAAATAGGGTTATATTACTTTAGAAATTTCGCAAGAGATGTAAAAAGTCAAAAAAAAAAAAAAAAAATACAGAACTAACTAACCAATAATCAGAATTTTGTACACAAATTAAATTTATGTAAATTAAAATCTACAGAACGGTTTCGATGAATTGTATATAATATTGTATACATAAATAATGAAGATATATTTTATTATATTAAAACATTTTTAAGAAAATTTAATTAGAAAAAGGTTTATTATTACTAATATGCATTAATGAAACTGTTTCTTTAATTAAATGCAGTTGCAATGTTTTTGGGAATTCAGAAATACATATTTCTTTTCGTATACTTCACCTTATCTGAGTCTGTCAGTTTAGTTTCAATTTTGTTCATTTTTTTTTCCGTGAATTTAATTCGCCTGTCTGATCATATTTTATTGACTTTTTTGAATTCGCAACATTTGAGTTATGAATTTTCATCAATTATGTGGTAATTTGGAAGAGTTATTCTGCTTAAGGAACTGACAAAGTTTGTTTCGACGTCAAACGGCCAGGACCATCTTTTGCGTCATCGCCGTTACAAGCTCTCCTAATTGCCATTCTCAGAGAATCCTCGGTAGTTTGTCGGTCTTACTTGGAATAGTATCGTGCAGCTGTTAATACAGAAATCTCAGTGACATCTCGAGCTGCGACTCACGTGGAACCACTTAAATTTGCTGTACGCTTTCAGAGAGAGAGAGAGTAGAGAGAGAGAGAGAGAGAGAGTAGAGAGAGAGAGAGAGAGAGAGAGTAGAGAGAGAGAGAGAGAGAGAGTAGAGAGAGAGAGTAGAGAGAGAGAGAGAGAGAGAGAGAGAGAGAGAGAGAGAGAGAGAGAGCGGTTAGAATCGCAAACGCGGAAACTAAACTACATTTGCACTCAGATCTCGTTTTCAAGGTGCATTTCACTGCGCGACAGTATACGTAATTTGAAAATGAAAATTAATGAAGCGAGTAAACGCGACACATTTGAATGTGTTTTCCATCTCGTTTTCCTCACTTCATTTCGATTTCGAGTTTGTTTGTTTTTTTTTTTTTTTGCTGCAAATGAAACATGTTCTTTAATTATTCCTTGAAACTCTGCACAGAGTAAAGTATATCTTAATTCTCCAGTCAGACCGCAATCGCATTAAAAGATGGAATTTCATATACTAATTGAATCGACAAAGAAGATGAAGAAGTAATACGGATTTTAAAAGTACATAAAAATTATAATGCCAAACTTATAAATTTTTTTCATTTTTGTGAGATCGCATTTAAAATTGTACATAAAAATTGTGAATTGAAATGCGAGATAATTATTAAACGAAGTTCAATGTATTTTTGTCTCACAGGATTGTGTGTATAGCTTTTCTCCAATTAGTTAAATGCCATCTCCGATGTCTTACTTATATAGAATGTTATTTTGCATATGCAACTGAATCTATATTAAAATGTCATTTGTTATCAATTGAACTATTTAAATTGCAAATGCTTCTCTGTCATGTAATATTTCTTCATGGCCTGCAGCGGCGTATTTCCGGGGGACATTATATTAACACTTTTACATGTACAACAGCAATAAATTTTACAGTCGAATGAAAAAATGTTTTCGCAATGAATGTTATTTTCTTCTTCTTTTTATAGTGAAATCAAATTGAACATCCAGTTATTCCGTTATAGCTCTGTATTTGTCATTACTCTTACGTCATATGGTACTTAGATTTATTCATCATATGCAGAAACTAAAACTTCCTGTAGTTTAAAATTTTAAATGGGATTAGAAACATTTTTAATTAGATAATGTTTTCTTTACCTCAAATGCTCGATGAAACTTTGGCCGGGAAAGTTGCTTGGAATTTTCCTAAATTTGACACGCAAATTGTAAAGTGCGACCTCCTGACACAAAAATGTTTGGTTTGAAATGATAATCTAGTAATTTAAAACATCGTCTCTTGCACGCCATGAAATTAAACAGCTCTCAGGTGCGGAAACGCGCTAATATTTCAACTGTAATCGCCTTCGACACGACACGAAAATATACAAATTACGAAAATTTTGCCTCGAGAAAAATTTTATTCTCCGGGGGCCTTCACCCACATCTTGCGCCGGAACCTCGAACACTTAATCTCGAACAACTGTGATGCGAGAGGCTGCGAACACAAGTTTAAAATCGGGTCAAGTTCGTGAACGCTTTGTCGTGATTGGACCGAATTTTTGTTTTTTTGTTTTTTTTTCGTACAATCGGACTGCTTGATCTGAAAACGAGATCGCGATAACGCAAGGATCGACACCGTCCGAATCCGCGAGCATCAAGATGTTTCTGTCCGGACCACCGGGTCATGCGTGTTTTATTGTGCACACCACAAACACACGTACAAGCTGCAAGAAACTCGTGCATAAATTACAACGGAATGGCGCGAGAGCAAAATATCTGAATAAATTGCGTTTCACCCACCGGGCGAAACCAGCAACTGATCTCTCGCTTCAAATCATCAGTGCAAAAATAATCGCGTATCAATTTTTTCACGATGTTCAGTTTATGTATGCTTTTATGCTCAACACATGTTTTGGTTGTTCGGAACACAACAGGTGATTTGCAACAAATCTAAAACAACTTCTTCAAGTTCGAATTTTGCAGGATCAAGTAAAAGTATTTTTCCGGAACGAATTTGATGGTTTATACATTTTTGAAAATTTCTACAATTTTGAATTTTAATAACAAAATTTAACTAAAAGGGTTAATCGAAAGAAAAACAACGAGGAAAAAAAACATGCACTTGCTGGGCGAGCACTAAACATGACGGAGGACCAGTTGGAAAAATTGCGCCCAGAAATGACCTCTTCAACCTCCATGAATTCAATTTACCTTTAATAAAAATACAACTGCCGTTGAACTTAAGCTGATTATCATTTTGGTATACACACTCCTGCGCACTTTGTCAATCAAACGCACATTTTGGGATGTAGAGGGGCAAGCAACACGAACGTCTGCAACGACTTCCTCCTCAGCCAGCAATAATTCATCTTCAGAGTCAAACGTCCGAGAGCAATTTATTTCGCGGGCCAAAAAGAGAGCTGCCCGGCGATGGTATTTCGGTGATTACTTTGTTGTCGGTGCGATGATGATGTCGACTGGAAACAGTATTCGAATCGCACGGCGTAAGACGATTTAATCGGCTTACGTGTCCGTGGGTTTTACATGAATGAAAAGTGCTAAGCCCTGGTCGAGTGGATGCGATTGGTTCGCCTGTGATAAGATTTCCAACAAATTGACAGACCACGCGGCAAATCAACCGTAATATACATATGCGTAAATTACCCATAAAAAAGAAAGTAAAATGAGGAAAAAAACATGAACATATATGCTCATGGATATGCCATATATGGTTTCCAAATATGCCACATATATGGTAGCCATTTGTATTGAATATCTACACAACGCAAAATACGAAACTTTTTCATATTTATAATGTGCATATCTGTAATTACAAGTACATATAATTGCATCTTGGCATGCATTAATGCAGCAATTATATTTTCGAACGC
Source organism: Trissolcus brochymenae (assembly GCA_030523145.1). Lineage (NCBI taxonomy): Eukaryota > Metazoa > Arthropoda > Insecta > Hymenoptera > Scelionidae > Trissolcus > Trissolcus brochymenae. Next base: position 93,167 of record JAQQRF010000269.1, on the reverse strand, counting down.
GACATATGCGCTATATATGTTTTTGTTTGTCTGTGTAATTTAATTAAAAACAAATTTTCAACTTACCAAGTACCAGAAACGGTTAGAGTTATCTCAAATCTACATTATCGACCTATCACATCAACATTATCGACCGGGTTTATAGTTTTTGGTTACACTTCGAAGTGGGAAAAAAAACTTCGCGTGAGGAATTCGCGTCTTAGACATTCACTTTTTCTTTAATTTGCGCCCAATATCAATTAGAAACGATCAATGCCAGTAGATGTAACTCGGAAATAATCTGCGATCTTTTAATTTCCTTTTTTCACAAGATCATTGATAGTATTTTTTTCGTAGATTTTTCCGCGTTTCTGATCGTGATGTCTCTGCTTTTACTTGAACATGGGAGACTACAACTAAAAGTTGAAAAAATAAAAAATAACGTTTCATTAAAAATGTTTCCAAAAATCGATGAAATCAATTTTCCAGAATCCGGAGTGGTCCAAAGAAAGTACTCGAAATATTCTTATGACTCATCAGTATTGCATCGACATTGTCAGATAATTGATACACATGAGCCGGAGATTTACTATAAACAAACCAATCAGAAAGAGGTTATTGCTTTTGGACAAGATATCGCGCTTCCACTCATGTGTTTTTATTTGTTTCTCACATTTGCCATACAGGTGGCTTTCAATTTGTGAACATCCATTTCTCCTATCTCCCAAAATGGAAAGCAGAGATTTCGGTCCCAAATGACGTGTGTAACAAAACACGGTGGCAAAACAAAGGTCATGAACGAAACTCACACATGAGATTCCATTTACAATTCGAATGCTAAGGAGTGCACTTATAGTAAATCATTCCATTGTGTTTGTTATATGAAAAAAATTGAAAACATTTTTCTTAGTTATGACGTTTTTTTTTCTCTCTTCTTCGGCCGGGTATACATTTTTTGCTCGTGATTAAGTATTCCGCTTTCTCCCGATCTATCTAGGAAAGGACCGAACAAAAGCGACGCTCAATCTCCAAAACAATCGAAGCTCGCCATCTGAACACGCATTGTCGTGGCCATTCGAAATGCAATAAATAATTCCCGCGAGTAATAAAACGTAACGATAATGTGATATTGGTTGACTGATTAGAACCCGAGATTTTCTACTACTTTCGACATTTCACTTGCTTTATCTTAGTCTCAATCATGATTTTTGATATCAGCCATTGAACGGGGGGATTTAGCCAATTTGATAATCGAAACTTTTTTTTTTCATTCCATTTCCAATTGTGTTTTGACATTTTGTTGACGTCAAAAAGTTTTGGTAATCGACAGAGAGGGTTCTGTGGCAATCAAAAGATCTGGCGATTAAAATTTGATTAGCATCCCAAGTAGTGCATGTGTTTCGGCCTAAAAATCGAATCGAAGGAAATAACCGGAAGGCGCCGGGCAACATCTTTGCATTTCTGTTCCGCGTAGAGCTCGCTCGCGGAAATCTAAACTGGGCGAAGTCATTAAACTTGTACACACGTGGTGTGTCGCGCGGATATTTGGCGCTCGCTATCTTTGAACCGGAGCCTACTTCGGTTTGTTTTCCATCCGGATTTTCGAGGAAAAAATGCGCGCTCTTGATTCACGCTGACCCACATCTTGCACTCTTACGCAACCCGAAGCAAATAAAACTGGTCTGTTCGGTGTGCGCGATCTCGTTTGGACATTTTAATATAGAAACATCGGGAAGTTGGATTTTATAACGCCATTTAAAAGTTTTGTAACGCGGCGCGGACGTCTGGCAGAAGACATTACTGCTATACTTGCACAGGCATTGCTACAGCAATCAGCAACTTTTAGATGCGCCATCGGTTTGTTTGCATAATTCAATATAGTTCGATCGACCCAGAAATTGAGCAAAACTGTTTTTTTTTTCTTATTTGTTAAAATACATTTAAAATGTCTTCTGTATCTTTCCGCACATTTATGTCTAGTTCTTTCTCTATCTTGATCATTTTTATTTGTATTTTTTTGAACAAGTTTATTTTGAAAAATGTTATCTGCACGATCTGCGTGCCATATACCTCTTCCGCAATCTTACACATTAGACAGACAAAATTGGTTCGTCTTGCTAGATAAATTCACGGAGCAAACGAACTTATCATTGGACAACAATCGTATCGAAGCTATCCCACCTTGGCAATTTTTCGTCGCGCGGCCGTAAACTTGTTGATTACGAAAGCATCGTAAATTTGTCGCCTATCGCACAAGGTTAGGCGTGAACTAAATCGCGATTATGCGTTTATCTGCTAGACGCGCGTGCGGCCGGTTCAATAAAACCCAACAGCGACAACAAAAAATGAGAAATGGCATAAAAATAGAGTCGCGGGTTCTTTTCTTACAAACGTCGGCATATTAATGCGCACGCGAGAAAGTTTTCGCCATTAATGAAGCGGTCTCGTGCGCGCGTGGGCCGCGGAGAGAAAACTTATCGTAATTTCGATCGAGTTGAGATTCGTGTAATTAGTATCGGGTCTTTAGTGTAAACAAAACAAAATTTTGATATTCGACGGGAGAGACAGAGAGAGACAGAGACAAAAAGGCAGCAAACGAGAATTTAATGTCACGCGTGGCTTGTAAAAACCTCTCGTCGGTGAAACTTCGCGCGAATTTCGAATTTGCAAACAAAAAAGCAGAGAAGAAAAACGTGTACTGGTCTATTAAAATGTAGTGGAATTTCTGGCCGCGGCTTAATTGGAGAAACGAAATTGAACTGACAATTTGTCAGCCTCGTTTACTGTTCGCTCCAGCGGCCGTCATGTCCAATTCTATCTTGGGCTCCAATGTGTCTACAAAGTTATTATCTACGTCATAAAATGCCGAGGCACAAACGACCCGCGCACAATGACAAGACTGTCGCTTTGTTTTTCGCGCAACTCTCTGAGACCGCTTTCGATTACGCTATTAATAAACCGGCTATCAGTTTTTTTCTTTCGTTGCCCGCGCGGTACGCGATTTGGGCTCTCGATCCTTCACAAGTTGTCAACGTCTCTGCTAAAACGCCAATTTTACTACGCCCTCACTGCGTCGGATTGCCAAAGTCTTTTCCCGGGCTGCTTTATTGTCCGACGAAAGGAACAAAATATTTGCCTCTCACACGTACCCTGATTCAAATTCTGTGGAAATTTTGCAAAAACGCACATTTTAAGTTTCACATGGCAAAATAAAATTTCGCAGAATTATTTTAAGATTCCCTGGAATCTCTTTTGGTATACCAAATTAATTCAATTTGCCTGTTGTGTGCACTTGATATGCTCTTTCATGCTCGATTTAGTTAGATGAAAGTCACTCAAGTTCTTTATAAGAAAATTATATCGCTAACGAAAATCGCGTTGGCTGAAAAACTAGTCAATGTTTGTAAGTATATATATATATATATATATATATGTTACCATATACATGCTGTTATTCAACATCAATGCCTGCATATATTCGCATATATGGCACAGGTATGCAGTCATATATATACACATATATTATCCAAACATATAGTCGACATGGATGTGATATATTGTGTTTCTTTTTGCTTGGGTTGCGAATGGACGAATTTATTTTTCATACGGAATAATTCGCAACATTCCGCGCTAATGGTGTTTATTATTCATAAACTTATTTTTGGTGCCTCTAATTCCTAATTCATTTGGTGTATATCACGCATTAATTTCAATCCCGTGAGTCAGCATTTGAACATTTCATCCAGAATCCGATCTGAGATTCTGTCACGCAGGAGAGGGTCTGCTTATCAAATTATACATGCAAATCATTCTTGAAATTTTGATGCACGCCAACAACAATTATGTCATGACATATTGCGCATTGCATAATTTCACATTTATTGAATAACAATTACTTAACTGTTTTCGTAATACTTGCTTTGTCAAAGGACAGTTGACTTTACGTGTACGATTTCATTGTGCCCTCTGAAATTCACAGTCTGAATGCGCTTTATAAATAGTCGACTTGGGTTTTCCACGATGACTCGCAAGAACTTTCGTAGATACGAAAAGTATATAGGTGTGTTTGAAGCTCTTGTGGTTCTTCGAAAAGCGACCTTTCTGGTATTTCTCACTATTCGCGAACAAAAATAAAATCCACTCTCCTCGCCAAAAGTGAAATTTCCACTTATGCAAATTTAAAAAGAATTAAACTATATTGTTTCATCAAAATTTAATTAATTGCTTCAAAAAATTTAAATAAGTTTGATGAATATCGAAAAATGAAGATTTAAATTCGAGTCGAATTTGCCAGAGGACAAATCATCCACGCATTTTGGTCCTTACGATCGAATCCTAATCGATGTGTCATGTTAAAAAAAAAATATTATAAAAATGTCGCATTTAAATAATTCGTCGGCAAAAAAGAGCCTTTACACGGTCTTTTAAAATCTTAATCCCTCTTCAGAGCCGACTGGATATAAATCGCTCTTGGTGTCTGGGCCGAAACCACGGCTGTTGAATCTGCAATCATTACGACTGCATCCGTTTGTCCCAATCATTCGATTTATGGTTCGATCGAGTACCACAAGGGGCCCGTTTTAACGCCAACGCGGAAAAACAAGACATGCGACAAAATCGCGCCAATCATCATTGTCGTTGATGATTTTTCTGACGCGGCCTCGGTTCAGACACTTTGCAACGCGACGAAAAACGACAAAATCGACATAAATAACGCAAGGCTGATTACCTGGGAAAGTTTGGCCGATAAATCTCCGTCGACTGATGAAAAAATCGGTATATGCTAATTCGACAAGTTTGCAACTCCGAAAGACCATTCTTCCACTTTTTATTTTTTTTATTTTCAGTCTCATTTATGGTTTAATTTTTTATCGGAAATTTTTAATTACAAACCGAATCGATAATATCAAATTAACCATCGATTTTGGACGCAAAACAAAAAGAAATTCGGCCATGAAAAATTGAGTACAGGTATTTTGAAAGAACATGATATTAGAGGCAGTGAAATTCTATCTTTTGAATTGTGAACCATCATCGATTTTCAGATAAAATTTTGGATGTGAATATAATGTTTGATGTAATAGGAAAATTGTGCAACATTATACGGATTATTACATCGACCTTATAAAATTACACCTTTTTTTTTCATCTCGCATCATCATCGGATAGACAATATCAAAAACAAGATAATGCAATCACAATCGAATGTTGAAATCATGTGTCAGAATCGATCGGCCGATCGACCGAAAAGAATTATAAAATTTTAATGTACACGTCGAATCTAATGGAGACTATGTATTGTGACACCGATTTTGTCAAGCCAACTCTCTAAGGCAAACGTCAAGCTGAATCAAAAACAAAACTCGTTGCGTGCCAATGAGAAATGAAATCAACCCGGTCGCAATCGATAAATAATATAATTGGCCGACGAAAAATTATATTCGGTAATGAAAAATGTACACGATCGTCGGCGTGAAAAGGTGCTCGAGATGAATAATCGCGCGTTTCCTTTCGTTAAATGATAAATCATAAATGATTTAGCGCGCTACTGGAACTGCAAATTTGTTGTTCCTTTTTCTGTGCTACCGTTTTTTCTCAGCTATACCGCAACGAGAATGTCGAATAAATTAAAGCCCCGTCAATAAAAGCTAATCCAATTTATTAGCGAATTATATAATTAAAATAACGAAAGTTACGTCAATGAATCAAGCGGCGTTAATTAAAGCTTGTAAAAGTCACTTAAACCGCCGTTCCGATTTCGCCTGCTGCTTGTAATTTTAAAATCAAGATTTATAAGTCTGTCGATGAAACGTATACGAAAGGAAAGAAAAAGTGATAGCACGCGGCTTCTCCGTGCAGTTTGTTGTTCGTCATTGTTTCATAACGTTAGATCTCCTAGCGGATAATGTCGCGAAAAAGTGAAACCGCACGGTTCGCGAGAGAAAAAGAAAGAAAAAAGATAAAAGTTCTCGTTAGAGCGCGCAAGTCACGTGTGATTCATGCAGCAGAAAAGGATACAGTTCGATTGTTTGCGCCAACACGACTGAGCACATTTTCGATCACCCCGACTTTCAGCGTCAACTATTCTGTTGAGTTATGTCGAAGTTATGTCGGAGATAATGTCGAGCGAAGATGCATATCGACGACAGAACGGCCGCGAGTTCGACGAACTCCGCGCCGGCAGAGAGCTCATCTTTGTAGATCATCTGCATGATTCAAATCGAATCGTCTGCGTTACCCAAAGCCGCTCAATAGCCGCCTCTGTGAATGCGTCTGCTTTGATCAATCGCCCCAACGGACTGTCCGATAAACTTGGGCCAAATAGAATGTATGTTTTACAAACCGAAGAAAATGTTCTTCAAATGTCCACTTGTCGATGCACCTCTTCTACTTTCAAAACAAATTCTGCTTATCAGAATCAAATAATGGTATCATGTATATACATATGGTTCCGAGAAATTTTATACATTTTATTTATTCATTTGATTTCTTTGTTCGTTCATTATATCTATAATTCAAATAACTCAGAGGTTTCAATTTAATTAATTAGTTTAGCAATTAATTATTATTGTTGAATAATTCGATTAAAAATAAAATAATAATTATAATTTGTGTAATTTGATTTCAACTTGTTGTTGTAATTGCAGTTTGAATTTAATGAGCTCCGATGTGATAGCGTAGTGTTTTGAAATTGTATGCCATTTAACACGGCATTGCAAATTTATTCAAAATTACATACAATCGGACAGAAAATGAAGCAATAACAAATTTGGGCTGCTTATTTATGACGGCGCAGTTGTTGCGAAATTGCGAAACGCAAAGAGAAAAGCGCTTTTCTAATAATCGATGATCTTTCGTGAAAGGGGGTAATGAATTCGGAAAAAGCATAACATAAATATCTTCATCGAGACACGTTTTTCAACAGCGCATAATAGAATTTATAGCGTCGAGAAGAAACAATTCAACATGCATAATAAATACATCGCGAAGGAACGCTACGAAGAAAAGCTAAAAAGCTTCCGGCTTTATAAATCGGACTGATATCGCAGCACAATCGAAAATTTTCCATGAGAATTTTCTCAGTGAAACTTTTACGTATACGCTCGTGAAAAAAAAAGGGGGGGGGGCAGAATTACCGTCGCGGATGTATCGGCCGGTCGAATCGTCGCGCAACATTTTTTCTGAGCGGCATAAATCAGTCAAATCAGTGTCGTAATTACCCGCGGCCGCTCTCTCACGACGCGAAATCCAACGAATGGGAAATTTTCGCGACACGACAAGCCGCTTGAACGATTTCGTTCGTTCTTTACGGCGCACTTTCTTTCGAATCGCGATTCCGACTTGCTGATGGCCTTTGTCTATAGAGAAGAGCACGATTCGCGTGTCGCGCGGTGCGAGAGGAGCGCGCAGCCCAGGTGCATTGTTACGACACCATTCGACTCCTTTGCTGCAGCACACAACATTTGTGTCAAAGACCTTTTTTCTATTACGGTTTTGTCTCTGCGCTAGCATGCCAAAACTTTGAACTTTGCTGATATATAAGATAATGAAAACGTCCTCATCCTCACAGAAAAAGAGAAAACGTTTTATTTCAAACTGAAAAAAATGTGAAAATGTTGACAGTCAATTTTTTTTTATTCTATTGTTTTTAACATTTTTTTTTTTCAACAGATTTGCTTTATTTGATTGATTAAAGAACTTTCATTTTTAATAACGTGTTTATTTAAATTAAATTTTTATTTATGATCTGTATGGAAAAATTGTTAAGATCTTTGAAAATGAAAAATGACCCAGCGTCATTCCATACGAAGGCACAAATAGCTGTTATTTTTATTCTTCATTTACTTATAGCGTGAACCGAGAAGAACTCTTTGACCAGAGCGGCTGCATTTGGATAAGATATCCCAAGGTGACCGTGGCAAAACTATTTCAACGTGGCGATTCATAATATTTATTGCTAATCCCGCGATAACCAGCGCCGAGTGTGAGACCGACGATAAATTATAACGCTTTGCCGCGGTTAATATTCCCTGGGTTCACAAATCGTAGAAAAAGTACACCGACGCGACCTTACAGAGCCGCGCGAACGAAAGATATTTCATATGAAAATTTACGGCTGCCTGCGCGTTGGAGGATCAAACATTTTCAATGCATCTGAACAGAGAGCACGTCTTGAAATGTTTAAAAATTATTGTGTAAAACCGATTTTTTTACGAATCGTGCCGGCATGACGTCAAAAAGAGAGAGGGAGAAAGAGAGAGAGAGAGGAGGTTGAAATCACGCGTTGAAAAGTTTGGACATTTTCAATCTACTTTTTTATGCCAACTGAAAGTTGCTAATGGCTAGGACAAGATTAATAGTCAATCGTGATTAAAGATTTAGCGGTGGCTTCCTGTTTTTGATTGTATAATTTATGTTTAAATTATTCAAGTCATTTCACATTGAGTAATGGTCAATGGTAAAGATAATACACATTTTCCACTTTCGGAGTAATGTCACATTTAGCTAATTTACGACGCGGAATTACAGGTTAATTAATTCATACATTTCTAATTTTAATTGGGAACTCGAGTTCGTCTCTTAGAAAAGAAAAAAAATGTATCGAATGATTAGCACTGTCGCGGTTAGTAATTGAAACAAATTGAATATCAACCCAATTCATCTATCGACTCTTTTCTCTCCGAGTCTGGAAAATGATTTCGAGTTAAAAATTGAATGACAAAAAAAAATTAAATAAAAAATTAAAATGTAATTAAACATAATATTTAATTTGCATAAAATTTTCTCATGAAATGCTTGAGGGTGCTCTGAGAAAGCGTTTTCATGCTCTGACCCAATTACAGATTGTGATAATGGAAATTGTTAGATTTGCCCGATAAATATATTTTACAGCGAGACAATAAAAAATTGGCGTTAATTTTGCTTTTTTCGCAAAGGAGTGAATCGCTAGCGGAGCAATGATCTTTATATAATAAACGCCCGGCCGTTTATGCGCTTTGGAAGCACTCGGGCGAAAACTGACAGTTACGCTTTTTACGTCCGGAGCTGATGAAAAAGTTTCGTTGCATGGCGGCGAGCGTGAACAATAAACCGAAAAAAGAGGCTGACGGGCAAATAACATTGCAGCGAGCCGAACAAAGCGCGAAAGCAGCCACTTCGCTTTTCACGTGGAAAAAAAATTTCAGTTTACCTCTGCGAGCGGCACTGAAAAGATAATTATAATTATTCGGTAACCGGACTTGTAAACGAGGAGGATATACAATGTGTTAAAGTCAAAACGAAAGTTGATTCCTTGAGTTTCAGTTTTTGTCAATGTTTTAATAACGAATAAAAATTAAATTTCTAACGTAATAATGTCAGAAATTTTACAATTTTCAAGAAAAAACGATACTTTTTTTTATTAAGATTGTATTCTCTTGGTAATTTTGATGCAAGAAAAACATTATAAATGAAAATATTTTATTTGATTTTATGGATGATTTTATTGAATTGATAATTCCTACTGTTAAAAAACGAAATCGATAAGATTATATGATCATAATGTGATATTCATTTTAAGCCTTCATTTAACAAATAAATATGAAACCAACTTGACGGTTATTAATATTTTCCCAACTTCATCTTAGATTTGATTTCTTAGTAATCAGATAACATCTAAATTCGTGCGAAAATAGCAGCAATATTATTCTGATTAAAGATCAGTCGGATATCTGTCGATTGCACCGATAAATATGTTTAATTTAACAATTTTTTTTTGTTCCCAATCAACATGTGTTTGGAATTTTAATGTACACTCGCGAAAGAATTGACAGTACGGTATTTGTGTATATATTGTGACATAACGTAAAACATTTTTTCAATATATCATTTCCAGTTCGAATACAACAAATGAATGTTGTGTTTTCTTTTCAATTTGTTTGAAAGCAATAATGTCTGTTGTACATCAGACGGAGAAAAAATATGTTTAAAAGAAGAAAATTTATTGTTTCATTGTAAATAAATTCAAACAAAAGGCTTTTAATTAGTAAATCAAAACTTTGATATTTTCGACAAAAGAAATCACTCGAAACAAAAATGCGAGGATTTTGAAAATGTTTTATCATTATTATTTATTATTATTATTTTTAATTTAATTGAAAAAGAAAAAAAAAGAGTTTGTTGGCGATCTGAATGAGATTCGATAACGTAACCATCGGTGTTGAGAATCAGCAGCATAAAGAAAGCGGTCCCAGAACGCCCAAAAAGGTAAACGCCGGCCGTTGGCGAAAAAGTGGAGGCAAAAAGCGCCGTGGATGTTTTTTATACACGGTTGTGAGCGAAATCGAAGAATTCCGAGCGGACGACGGCGGCGGCAGCGGGCAGTTTGGCCCGAGAGATTTCGTGATAAGGTGAAGCGCAAAAAGCGTGCGCTGATCAATGTCGTGGCCTGGCAATACGGCGAGGGACACGCGAAGTGCCGATTAAACGATTTACGACCAACGACCTGACACCTTATGGTAATACGCGAGAAGCGGGATTGTCGATCGGGCCGTTCGATATTTTTCATGGCCGGTTTTCTGTTGAGCTGCGAACGTTATTATCCATGCCGAACAGCTCGTAGTAATTGATATATGCACCCTGGCTCTCTTGCCAGCGCGACTTCAACTGGCGTAAGTCACGGCTATGCAAAAATGATTTAGCTCTTCGAGCGCAACCGTCGGGTTGTATTTTGTTCGACGCTTCCGACACGACGATTCATCGAGCATTGGTGATTAATTGAATCTGTTATTTATGAAGACCGGCCAATTTTTTTTCACGTACCTTGAGTGGAAAAAATAAAAAAAAAGTATATATGGAATTCCCAAAAACAAAACGTAATACAAAAACAAAAGTATGACTTCAGCATGTAAGATCAAAAGAAATTAACGAAACGTAATGTGCTCTTGAATGACAAACGTCCGCATTGATCTCTCGGTCGAATATTTTCGTATAAAATAATAACATTAACCTGATTATGGTCAGCAGCAATGATTTTTGCACGAGCAATAACCATATATAGTTGCGTGTGCATTGCGCAATTATAGAAAGCGCGATACAAATTAAAAGGATATTAGTAATTCTAGAAATTATGAATCGTAAATATAGCCGTACCTTCGAAATTATGAAGCCTATTACGAGCACACTTCTAAAAATAATGACCCGGCTAATTAGATGCAGCATAAACAATTTTTCTGCGTATACTTTCTCAGCGGGTTTTCTTTAAACTAAGAAACTTTGCTCAGCAATGCAAAATTGTCATTAATAAATAAAGACTGACGCGACAAACAAAAACGGAATCCATAGATTTTGTAAATTTCTCCGAATCTTGTGTATCGCGAATTCGAAGTTTGACTGTTTCGGGTTTCTCGAAAGTCTAAAAAAGAGGGACAACAAGCATGAAAAGAAGAAGAAAATAAAAAAGGGACGGTCCGCGCGAAAATAAAAAGCGTGAGTAAAGCGGAGCGATTTGGCGAAGCGATAATTTTTCCGCCGACAAATTGCGCCCGAGTTTTATAAGACGCGACCACGGAGAACAAACGCGCATCGTTTCCTCTTTTCCTCTCGGTCGCTTGGTTCGTTTCTGTTCTCGTTCTTGGGCTCCCTCTCCTCGGGACCACGCGCCACCCCACCATTCGCACACGTTCCCTTCTGCGGTCCCCTCGCCGAACCACCCCCACTGGCCAACATTCATCGACGTCGACCTCTTCTACTGTTGCTCGCGTCGTCGGTCCGCTAGTCGAAAGCCAGCCGCTTCGTAAGCGCGAAGCTTCACTGCCGGTTATACCGATCGTGTACTTGCAACGAGTCGTTGATATTGCACATCCTAATTTCGACTCACATCACATTTGTTTCTTCCTCTCTCGATCGATCTTTTCGTCCAACTGTGTTATTCGTTCCTGAACAATTCAAGTCTGGATTTATCCCTGTGAGATGACGTCGAGCAATTGAACAATTTTGTTGGATCCCGTTTTGTAAACAAAACAAAAGTTTTAACAATTTGTGTGTGCAACCATTTGGTGATTTTGTGAAAACAATAGTACAAACAAAACATTGTTTCTGGTGATTGAAACATTCGTGTGTGACTTTTTGTGTTGAAAAAAAAAAAATAATAATAATATAATAATACAAGAGTTGCAAAAAAAAAGTGTTTGAAATGACAGTTGTTTGTTGATCCGGTGTACTAACAGGAGCCTGACATGGACGGATTCACGGACTGCGCTGACTCCGTGACTTGTGTACACCGGTGACTTGTTGCGCTCGTGAATCGATTATGGGTGTAAGTAGAGGTCTGGATTTCGTAACTCGGCAATTTGTGTACTTTTATTTTTCTCGACTATGCGATACAAAACACTTGGCAAGCGTCGCATTTTAACATCAGGCACATTGGGGCCGGAAATCCTATGTTCCGGTACCTGCGCACCTGCGCATTTATGACTCACGAGCAAGCTGATAAAGTCAATTTTGTTGACGCGCAAACTGTTCTTTTCGTTCTGCATATAATCAAAATATTTTTAAAATAATCGAAGAGAGAGAAAAAAAAAGGTTACTCATTGACTATTTATTATTCCCAACTTTGTATGTTAAAACTTGAGATAAAAGGATAAAAAACAAATATCATCCAGGTAATATAATTTTCAGATTAAACTTTTTTTTCACCAGGTTGAAAATAAAAATGAACGAGTACCACTTTGGTTAAAAGTTGTTGATAAAGTTCAAGTCTACTGAGCGTAATGATTGTAAGGCGTTCGCGAGAATATAAGAGAACCGCAATGTACCTTGAGGCTTGCATGTGAATATTACTCATACGTGCAATAACTGTTGCGCACGATTTAAATGCGAGCTCCGCGCAAGAGTGCAAAAACTATTTGATAATGTTTAGTTCGTCGTCCGGTTTATTGTTCAACGCGGCTTTTAAATATCAAAAATGAGTCATAGTGTGAATTCTATATCGATAAAATTCGGCAGTTGAGTATAACGTCCTGTATGATATATTTATGGCACAATTAGCAGTACGCTATCAGCGATAGTATATCTTTGCGATGTTTATCGCCCGCTTCATAACAATATTGCCAAGTCGACCCGCTGAAAGTTCGACGAATATCGTCGCAACTACAGGCGGATTGTTTTACAAAACTCGACCGTGTTAAACGCGTCCACTCCCGTGTCAGAGCGGCAAGATCAAATACAATTTCTCGAAATAGTATATAATATAAAATGTCTATATCACGAAACTATATACATATGATGAAAATTTATTATAATTTTACAAAATGCTAGCCAAGCCAAAAGAAACGTATATGCCAATTGTATTTATGTTGCATATATGTGTTACTTTTATACTACCTATATGGCAACTAATATATGTTCATCATATGTGATAACATTTCAACGTAGGTCTGGTATATAAGTTTCTTTTCAACTGGGTTATTTCTTTCTACAGATGAAAGAAAAATGTTTAATGGAATGTTCCGATCGTTTGGATTGAAAATTTATTCGTCGAAAACACATCCATTTGAAATTTTAAGCGACTTTCCGAGGCGATTTTCTTGCGGCCCGCGGAGATACTCGTTCAATTATTCAAATAATTGGAGCTTTTTGTCAGCACGAAAATGTAAAGCAAGCTGCGGCCATGTTTGTCGGGCTGAGCAAGGGGGAACAAAAAAAAACGTCACGTTGAACGCACATGTTGGTTGCGGGGACGCGATGGGTAGGTGTTTGCACCGGTGCGGTTATGTTTTTCTCGAATCCCGCAGTTATCGAGTGTTCAAACAAATCACGTCAATTAGAAGCCCACGACGCGCTATGAAATCATCACCTACGTGTTCCGCGCGACGCGTGGGTGTAATTATAAACTGCCTCTCGCGTAACAAGTGGTGTCCTTGACGCACAGCGAAAGAACGGCTCTGAAAATTTTCAGCGCGAGACTGTCGACTCTCGCGTGTCTTTCCGCATATCGACTCCCGAGGAATGTAATCTTATTATGCCAAGCAACGCGACTTCAGATAAACTAGAATATATCGTTATAAAAGTACCTGATTTATTTTTCATTCAATTTCAGGCACGGAAAAATGATCCTCTGAAATAGGGGAATACATTTTTTTTTAATTTAATTTAAATTACAAATTCGAAACATTTATAGTAAAATGATGATTGTACGGATGATCTTCAAATATCTTGATGATTTTTGAAGTTCCAAACTTCTACCTCAACCTCGATTTCAACGATACGATGAGCGTTTATTGAATGAGTGTATTTTCATGAATTAGCCTTGTTCTAAACAGTTCCTTACAACCGTCTGCCAGAGTGCAGTTTCGATATATCAGACAAGTTGGCCTCAATAATTCTTCGCCATGTCTATTTATGGAGGGAATATTATTTTGCAAGGTAATTATTCGATGTTACGGTGTTTGAAAAATCGTGGAAGATATTGTCAATACACTTTTTCAAGGCTTGTAAACGCCCATTCAGGACTCGACAGAAGAGGACAAAAAATTTTTAATTTACATAACCTGGTGTTTTTATTTTGTTCCACAGACGTCACTCGGTATGAACAAAAGATAAATGACCGTCCATTTGGTTCCTGCATTTTTTTTTTTTGTTGCCCCACCGCTCTTTAGTCAGTCTTTATTATTTGTGATGCGAACAAACGTCCGTCATTTTTGATCAGATGTAAAAAAAAGTGTTTTATTTTCATGTCGCATGTACAGTTTCTACAATAAATTTTGTTCAGATCTAAGTGATACAGGTACAAAAAAAAAGTTCATGAATTTTTAACGCGATGATAAGTGGCCGGAAAACCAAAACATCTCGTATAAATCAATCTAATAACAATTTGACGTCTATCGATAAAAATAAAAAGTTGGGATTGATACAAAAAAAAACGTTTGTAAAAAAAATACTTGGTCTTTAAAATGTGAACGAAAATCAATGGCTCAGATTTGAATGAGTTGAAAATGAAAGAAAGCTGATAAAAAGCGGATACATTTTTTGACATTTGAAAATGGAGTTCCTGGCAACCTTATAACTTTTTCATCGAAAGGTCTCCTCTCGCGTCAACAGAGGCATTATGTAAGATTGCATTTGACGATGCGCGACGTCGCGGCCTGATTTTCCCAGTGGAGGATGGCCAGCAATGTAAACGGTTTCTCACGTTCTGACATTTTACAACTTTTATCTCGACTCAACCGCCGCGCTCTTCCGAGCTTAGGCACGTGTAATTACGGGCAACCGAGCTCATATTGGACTTAATTTGAATTTATGAAAATAGGAAGTCGACGGGCTCAAAGTTTATGCACGATTTTCGCTTCCGATAATGCACAATTAAGGAGCGATTTCTCGTCTGACAATTCACCATCACGATACATTTGCATCTTTCTCCAATTTAACTATTTTCATTAAAAAAATTGTTCGTTGCTACCTTTCGATGCAAAGTTTCTCTGAGAGAAATTATTGTTAAACTTTTTTTTATTAACTGTGGGGAACTTCGTTTAAGTTTAGAAAAGTGTCACCAACTTTTCTGAAGGGAATACTTCTTTTTTCTTTTTTATTCTTTCAAAACATAATAATGAAAGTGAAAGGAAAATTTGCGGTCAATTAGAGAGTGAATCTATGAAAATTTTTTTGTAATTGCAAAGGAAAGAAAAGTTATTGAAAAATCAGATGAAAGATAAATCTTGGAAAATGTTATTATCGCCTGAATGGGTGAGCTTTTATCTAAATGATTTTTTTCATCGTCCTCGGACTTGATTTGTTTTAATTTCCGTAAGTATAAAAAAGACGGAATTATATAAGCCGGTGTGAATCATCTAACGTTTGATAGGCGCGCTGAACGATATTATCAAATAAATATTAGATTTTATCGAAGCTCAAATTCGACGTTGATAAATTCATTTAATGTTTTAAGATTACGATTTTACTGTCAGTCTGAAAATCGCTACTGCAACGAAAACATGTGTCGGCAATACTTTCAACTTGTTTTCGGTAATTAGGTGTTATTTTGTCGTTCCTCGAAATGGATAACCCGGCTTTCGAAGGTAACGCGCAATGCTACGATTAAAATTACAATTAATTGTTTGATTTATCGTGACGATTTATTGTCTGCTTTATATTCATTCATATTTAATGAAAAATAAGTGTCTGTGACGTTTATGGAACGAATAATTCAATCGCGCAAGTGGCACCAATCGTCGCGTATTTATTTACATTAATCATATTCGCGTGTGTGAGTGGAGAAAAAAAAATAAGCGCGCGTTGTTGTGGCGTATAAATAGGTCAATCTTCCGTATTCTTCATTCGTATCACGCATTCTGTTAGGCCAGCTGATATCGCTTGAATACATTATTTTGTATACTTTTCACAAGCGAAACAATCGGAATATTTTTCGAAATCAGAATTCAATTTATTTGATTCACGGCAAATAAACACAATAAAATCGCCCCAATATCATTAATCAATATTCAACTCAATCGTCATCATCCGATAAAATATGATTTCAAATTTTTCCTCTTTTTTTAATATTTTTAATCAAATTATTTTTATTTTCAATCAAAAAAATTGAATTTATTATTTTAAATTAATATTTTCATTTTTATGAAAACACTAATACTTGTTTTTCGTGATAGTTGGAAAAAATGTTCAAACGATAGCCTTCTTATCAGCAGATAGTTAAATCACATGTCGAACTTGTCATATCTGTTTTAAAAATGGTTCCCCAGGCTTGTGTATATTCCGAATCGACTTTAATTAGAACACAAGAAATTCCGGTGGAAACATTTTCAAACGTTAACGATTTCCTATTTATTCTGCAAAAGTTACTGCAATTGTGAAAGATACAAATTCTTTTTATTGTTGTACAATTTCGCCATGCCCATTACGAAACATCGAGATATAAATGAAAAATTATACATTCGCTAGACATTAAAATTACATCATACCCTTTGTAGATCTAACATTGCACTACTTTTGGAATTAAATAAAAAAAGAAAAAAAAAAAAAACAACTTTTACGACCCGAGCTCGTAAATTTTCACTGGTAAAGAAAAAAAAGAAGGGTTACATCAATCACTCTCGATTTCATTTTTCTAGAATTCACTTCGCGCCTATCTGCTCTTTTCCACACTTCATCTTATGTGTAAAAACAAAACAAATCCGATAATTTCACAACCCGCGAATTTCATCATTCGATTACATGTTTCCTTTTCTTATTCTTGAATTTTCTAACTTAGCTCTTCACATCTCACCCTGAACTAAATCCATCGTACAAAAACTGGTCCGACATTTTTGTAAGAAACGAAAAAAAGGTCAGTTTTTTTTCAACAAATCAATTTGTGCTTCATGAACTCAGCTTCCCTCTTCGCGCAATTAATCAATCATCGACGTCAAATTCATCGATCAAACTGCCGTTATCTGGCAATATCTCGGGCGAGATAAAACACCTCATAATCTCGTTCATTAACACGACGTTTCATGTCATCGGGCAATTTTTTTTGTCGGCTAATGGTGCGTGTGCCCCGTTGACTCTGAGTGCCCCCGCTATCAATTTCGAACTCTCATTGTGCTCGCATGCCACGGGCAACTCGAGCGTAACTATTAAATAGAGAGCAACACGAGAGAGGGGGTACACAATGCAACGCGGTGCAAATAAACTCAGCAGATGCCGAAGCCACTGGTGTGCTGTTGACAAGCTGGCGTACCGAGACCAGCCGACGGCTGTTTATAATCGCTCGAGCCATTGACATCTAACACCGTTAACATATTAGCTGCTGCTTTTCTTGCATATCGACAAATTCTCCAAAAATTTCTCTCCATTTTTTCATAATTTTTTTAGTTTTTATTTTTTTTTTAATCTTTTTATGATTTAAAATGTTATCATAAGAATCATTCATTTTTGTTATTGCACAACTGTTGGATATATATTTGAAAAGTTATTTCAATTATGTTTGATCTGAATAATTTCTTCTTGTTGTAATAAAGTCCATCGTTAATGTTTGAAATAAAACTGAAAAGTCAGCAATTTAAGAAACAATTGACAATCATTGATGAGGAATAATGAAGACAGCAAAATATCAGCAAAACAATGCAGTATAACGAAAAAGATAAAAAAAAACAAATAAACTGAGTGAACCGTATGATAAAAGTAATGATATTCAAGATGATGAGGGCAAGAAGAGTAATCATCGACGGAAATCGCTGTAATAAAGTTTGTTTTCTTAATGGATCTAGGAAAACATTTCCAACCCAGAAGATTAAAAAGCAAATTCAATTTACTTAGACATAAAATCGTAAAAATTATTTTCTTTACTTTTATTATTTTTGTTTTCTATTTATACTCATTTTACTAGATTGAGTTATCTTTGGTATAGTTTTCTTATCTATATTGTATACTTTTTAAATTATATTTTGAAATTTGTAATTTTAATATATAAATTGTTTTATTATGCATAGAAATTCGGGGACAAAATTACTTGTACCATTTGTGAAGTTTGAATCATCAGAAAATGCTAGATGCGAAATATGGTTTGGTGTAGATTTTTTAGTTTGGTATAGATATTTTGTATGACAGATGAACTTTGCAAGACATGATGAAAGAAGACAAGCTCAGAACCATAACTCTCAAGATTGAAGCGTACACTATAAATAGTAGCTAATTGACCCAATTGAACTCAAAATAGTTAAAAAGCTTCGACGGCAGCAGAACGGTCTTCATCGCGAAAAACGCGTCATACTTGATGCCTGATGCAAAAGTCGAGTATTCGCTCTGCTGTTTGCTCGAGTGCAATGGTCCGTAAAGGATATTCACGGATCAACGATCGCGCGAGCGATGAATGGCTCGCTCCCGTAATAATCAGAGGTTAGATTTACCTGAGGTAGCCGTCGTGAATTGTATTGTTTACGTTTGTTTTGTTACAGACCCGATTGTATTAACTCCACACTTAACAATGAATCACATGTATTGCTGTTCGTTTATATTACAGACAGATTTCGATCCTGCATGTTTTCATTTAGAGTCCAATTTTCCAAATGTTTTTTTATCTATTTTTTTGATTAGAACAAACTTGTGATATTGAAAAATAAATGTATACCTAAATATGAAACTGACTGTTTAGAATGATGGACCGTTTGCTCCAAACTGAATTGATGAAGTTGAAATTTAAACATGAATTTAAAAAACAGTTTGAAATTCAAATCAATCATTTTGAGTTGGAGACAAATGACAAAATTCCAAATTAGCATTTTGAAAAACAGTTCATTATGCTTAGAGCCTGAAAATCAAGATCCAACGAAAAGTGTTTACATTTGCACAAAGATCTGATTTGATAGTTATTCTTTGTAGTTTATTCGTTATTGTTTTCTTTTCTTTTGCTGAGCACACTTGAACGAAGTGAGGATATCACGCCCTTTTTAAATAAAAAAAATGATGAAAATGAATTGATTTATTTTTAACAAACAGAAAACAAAAAAGTCTAAAAAAAAAGAGACAAACAATTTGAAAATCGGATGAAAAAATTTAAAGTGAAAAAGTTATCAAAAATGTAACGCCAAATACTTGTGTGGGAAAAAAAATGTTTACACTTCAATTAGCGCTGAGATTATAGAAAGCCTGAATATGGTTAATCGCAAATTCTAATTTATTTGTCGTGGTCGGGGATAAGCGAGCGATCTAGATCGCCGATATGGGGAACCTATTATGGAAATCATACTTCCTCGGAGTCGCTGCCGAACGCATGGAAGTTCTAAGCTGGATAAAAATTCACACCAGAACCGATCCGAGATAACAACAAAACGACCGCAAATTTAACAACCTTATTTGTCATCATTACTCTTCGTTTTATCTCGCGCGGACGTAATTGGCGATTTATCAATTATTTATATCACTCTATATTAAATAATTTAGCATGAAAAACGGCCTTCTTGCGAGCATAATAATAATGATTATTATCTTTTGTTGCAGACTACCAGTTTCCAATAGACGTATCGGGTGTGGCGAAAGACCATCCGTTTCTTGAGGCTGATTCCCTGCAAAGCCTCTTCCGAAGACTGCAGGCACTCAACCGCTGCGCTAACATGAAGCTCGACACGCATCACTCACATCATCACAATACAAGCCACAACAAAAATGTAAGTCCACTTCCCTAAATAAACCATCATGTAAAAATATATTTGATGTGTATGGTAAACATATATTGTCCATATATATGATTAATTATGACTTATATAAGGGACCAGACAAGAAGAAACATATAGCATTTATCTGCCTGATGCAACTTATATGATCAGATATCTTACTTATATGTTCATATGTATCATATATATCATATCATATATGGCTGCATATACGTGACAAATATGTTCATTTTTACATTTTAATGCAACGAATGAAATTATACCTCGTCGCGTTTATTTCGCGAGCGAATAAAAAAAGGTGGCACAAACGGCATGTTTTAGAGCGGCAATTAAAAAAAAGGCTATTGAATTATGGTTTCTCGTGTTGCAATATCTAATATTCAAATGAAACGGCCGCTAATGTTTACTAGACATTTAGTAGAATATGTTTAGTAATTACGCGATAAGTTGCTCGCCGATAAGACGTGTGCGGCATATTTCAATGGTTATCTCCAGTTTTTGAGCTGTCAGTCTCGCGCGCTGCCGTCAGTTTTTCATACGATGCCCGAGTGATAGCGGGGATAAAGATTTGGAAGGTCGTGTCACATGTTTTTGTCACATTCACACTGTACTTAAATATTCATATTCAAATACCCCGGACAAACAGACTGTCATTGAGATTCTGACACCAAAATTTTAAATTCAGTTTATAAATACAAATTGCGGTTTCTCTGTTTACACGCTCGGATTTTCAACTGGAGAAGGGGAGAAAAAGAAGGTAAACAAAAAAGTCAAAGATACAAAGGCTTTCCCACTTTGGACTGGTGTTCTCTTCAATAACAAACATAGAGAGCGCGTTGAAAAACAAATCCGGGACTTCGAATGTACCAAGATTTTATTTTCGGGTTGTAATCGTTAAGAGTCTCGAGTTAAAAATTGTTAAGTTTAAAATGTCGAGGTAGACTTTTCTGGAAGGTGTACTACAATTCTGAGAAGGGTCTGAGCGTGTCGCCACATGGTCTCACAGTGGGATCCTTTACAGCCTGGGGGACGTCTTTCACTGAGATCAAAAGACGTCGCAACACTTGGCTCGAGGGGAGGTTACGGCTTCCATGCGGGCTTACCAGAAAATATTTCCACTTTCGATCAGGCCAATTTTTCACTTGCTTTCAAATTTCAATGTTTTCAATCATTATCGCATGTTTTCCAAATTTCATTAATTTTTTCATTTTAAAAATGAAAAAGTGTTTCATTTGACAATTTCATTAGTTGCATAATTTTATAAACAAATTTTAAAAAAATAATCTATTTCAACAATGAAATAAGATCCAGTTGGTGAAAACATTTTTGGTGATTAAAAACCGTGGACATTCTAAAGTGCATTAGCGTCGTGCGCCTCAACAGCATGTTTGAAACAAGGAAATGCACGCGAAGCGATAGTGTCATGAAAGATTGTCGTATCTTCCTTCTTAAGCCTCGAGAGCTGTCAAATCGGAAAAGAACCGCAGGATATAAATCGCAATTAGCGAATAAAATGTATGCCACAGGTTTATTTCTATTCATCAATTGAAATACGATCCATTAATTTTCTAACGGTAAAAGTCAGTCCAAAGGGGACAATTAATGGACGATCCTTGGCAATTGATTGAGCGATTCGATAGGCCAGAGGGGAGGGCCAATAGTGAAAAGTGTCACGGGCCACTTTTCCCGCGAGGAATAATTGTATTTGTCGCAGCGCATCTTTACATATGCAACGATGGCTTTTTTATGGGGTTATTGTGCTCGGGCAATTAAAGTCAGTCACGGGATCTGCACAGGTACCACGGTATAATTACTTTTGGAAAGTGCGACGGTGCGCTCGATTCGTCCTGCCAAGAGCATCACGAGAGACGCACGCCTGATAACACTCCTGTAATGGCTTTTGATATTCCCTCCGAGACGATAATTAATGTGAGAATTATCGCTCTCGCTTGTAGGGGATGTAATTACAATATTCAAGCTTAACGTATTTGGATCGAAAATAAGACGGCGCGGTTGACGCAGCGCATATCCACCAGGCCGGCCCAGTTCGCTATAAACAACCCGACTGTACCGACACATCTCTCAAGATCGTAATCCCATGATCACGAAAGTGAAAAGTTATGTGAAATTAAGTACTTCCATTTAAAGGCTCCAATTATCTCCAGATGATAAAATTGAATAACAAAAAATGTATACTGTCCATGAAACTGGAGAAAAGGTTTCTGAAATTGAACTTGTTTTGGTTTTCAACTTTATTATTTTTTTTTGCAACATGTAAGGTTTCAAAATGTCCTGATCTGAGGTAAACTCAAATGGACGTTCCAATAAAAGTAATTCAAAATGTATAACTATAAACCAGTTATGATAATTGTTTTAATTTTGTACGAATTTTGTCTAATTACTGCTAAATCTTTTAGAGTAATAGGTACATTTGACAATGTTATATCCGTAGAGCTCTTGCATAGAGTGTCTTGTTTCAAATTATTGTCCAAAATTGTCTAGTTCCAGCGTATCGTTCGAAACTATATATATTTGGAAGATACATAAGAGCCACTGATATCTATTTAAAAAATGAAATAAACGTAAAATAAATTTTTAAACTATCAAAATGTGCAACTGAAATGTTCAATATTTTTCAATAAACGTCCACTCAAATTTCTTGAAATCTCTTTGGACCTTAGAATTGGAATATATTTAGATGAAGCCCCTTCAAAAACACATCAATTTCACAAATCCCAGCACTGGTTCTGTTTTTGTTTTCTGCTCCTCCTCAAGTTGTCATTAGTTTTGTGACGGAAAAAAGCCATCCTAATTATTCGCCTTTTCCCACACTCTACGGGTGTGCAACGTGTTTGCCATATTCCTTTTACGTTCGGAACGTTATTTACAGTTTTGTGCAAAAAACTCTAGGCTAATAGAAACATCTGCGTCTCGGTCATAAACAGTTTGGACGCGCTCGCAATTTACCTCGGCACACACGTGGCCGAGGTTGACACACTCGGGGCGACGCGATTACGCGCGCGGAAACCACCGCGGCGCATTGATAATCAAGAGCGTAATTATATGCGATCGCGATCCCCAGGCACGATCGGCAGCGGCGATATATATTTTGCGGATGTCATTATTCAGGATCGCTGATTTATATACGAGCTGCGGGTGGACTGCTCCTTGTCGACACCTTTCACTCGTACTAGACAACTTCCGCTAGAAAATCCAATTTAGATGAAACCTGTCATTATACGAAATACGGATTATCGCCGGATTATACTCCTCGGCCTGTTTATTAGATTATATTATTAAGATTGATGTATCACCGCGGGTTATTATTAGTGGGAATAAATCTAACGTTATCTGATAAAGTCGCGAAATTCGAAACCAGCCATTATTTTGTAGGTTTGTTTTTCCATTTCCACAACAATTTGATCCCTACTCTAACTGAAGAAAATTTTTGTTTCAAATTTCAGTCTTTTATTCCACTCTTCAAATTTTATTTTGAAGTTTCGTCGCGTTTGTTTCTTTGTAGTGATTTGTTTCTTGTCGAGTTCATAAAAATAGTTAATCTGAAAAAAAAAAAAAAAGCAAAAGAAAGCTATGATGGTTCTATGTTATTTTCTCACAAAAATCGTTTTCCTTTGTCCACGAATTTGAACAAAAAATGTCTTCCCTTTTATTTTTCAGCCAGTTTGAAAATTAAAATCCATCTGTGACAGCACACATTAGTCACAGGCTAATTTTCGTCTTTGGTCAAAACAGGTCACGACAATATACAAACACGTGGTGAACAAATTGTTTATCCTGCACCCGAACTTAGTGACAACAACCACTTCACAGTGACAATTTATCTCTTGTTCTCTTGCGGTTGAAAAATTTCCTCTCGGTGCTATAAAAACCGCAGATTTGCATTATAATCGGGGATATTAATTGCGCACATTCACTTTCAAGTAAAGTGGTTTCTGGAAGAGAGGTGATCTATTTGACTAAATTCCTCCCCAACACTATCTCCGAGAGATTAAGTTAAAAATTTGGCTGCGCATCTAAGTGTTTTTTTTTTTTTTCACAGTGAGATCATAAATCAAAACTTGTTATTCTGATGACCGTTTTCACGCTATAAACGTGTCTAAAAAAAGAATGATTTTTTGTGCGCCGCGTGATTTGGATTCACCGGACTCATTTCTTTCAACCTACTTGCGTGAAAAAAACAAGTATATAGTCAATACGCTTTTTCGGTCGCATTGAACCACATTTTTTGGGGTTATGAAATCACAGTTGCAGAAAGTTCTTTTTTTTCTTCCTTCATTCAGAATAAAATGGTCTCGTCTTTCACCATCAAGAGCACATAACTTGCGTTGCATTAAGGTCGTTTGTTTTTTTTTTTTTTTTTAATTAAAACATTAGTTACACTGGTCTCTCGCAAAATCTTCGGCCAAATATTTTGTCCAGGACAACAAAAATGAAGAAAAAAAATGTTAATCCTTGACAGTATGACTTTTGAAATTTGTACGAACATTGTTCCCAACACAATGAAACATTTGTGAGTTTCTTGACCTTTCGTGACGTTTTTCTCTCGTATATCAATCGAACCTTGTTTTACATCAAGCAGTTTTCGCCATCGTCCGAATTCAAAATCCGAGTGCGACATAAATTGCGTCCTGCTCCATATAAGCCGAGATTTTGCGCGTCAAATCGTGGTGTACATTTTTCATGACTCATTCCTTGGATTGGTCATGACAATCAAAACGAAACGTCACAATGAAAGATGACGAGGAGAAAGGTCCGACAATTGTGGATGCGTCAAATTCTGCCCCGAACTCGGGTCATGTGTCACGTGACAAAACAAATGTATGTGTTACACGAATCCGATATTTGCCCGGGTATAAATGTCATCCTTTGTTCCCTGCGTTTTGCACATCTCCAGAGACATTTCTGGAACGCCAAAAATTTTGCGACAAATTTTCAATCAGACTTTCTATATTCATTAAATTTCAATAAAAATTCTCCACTTAAAACCCTTTAAAATTACCGGTAATTGAAAAAAAAAAAAGTAAATGAGTAGACTTGTAACCGCTTGGCTATTAAATCGCGAAATTCGGGTGTCGTGAGGACGAAAACCGATACCCGGTACTCGAAAGCCAAACGCCAATCAAAAATTTTAAAGAGTGAAAGGCGATAGCGCGGACACGCACCGCAAATTTTATACGGGCGCAAAACGAGCGTAAGTATAAAATCGAAAGTTGTGCAAAAAAATGGCAACGAGGAAGAGCGAGCGCGTTTTCCTTTCTTCGCCGCGCGACAGGTGAGATACATGCTCGCTTGAAAAATTACGATGTTGACGACAATTAACAGCAGCCATTCGTTTGCATCTCGATATCGGGTCTCGTTGGTTCTTCGTGAATTTACGGCTCGAATTGGTTCCACCGTTGTCGCAAGAGTTATGTTTTGTCATGAAAAATATATGGCCAAGTAAACACACTGACACAAAAAATATAATGTTTCAAAACAAAAAAAAAAACATTCTCTTAGTCCGGATTTAAACATTTTGAGATGTTTATCGGATTTGATATGAGTGGGAATAACTTATTTTTGCTATAAAAAAATTCAAAAAGTTACTTTTTCCTGGTAACAACAAAATTTAAAATAGGATGTTTTATGTGTTTCAATAAAAAATTTCTAAAATAATGTTTTTATGAAACAGACTTCAATTTTAACGTTAAGTGTCTTAATTTAAGATACTTGAACTTTTTCAACGAAAGGAATTTTAATTAAAGATACTTTTTATTTGTTATGAAATCTTAAAAAAAAAGAAAAAAAACAAAGAAAAATTTGTTTCTTTTTGCACAGCAATTTTTTTATTGGAGAGAATATGCTTCACGATGGAGCATGTTTCTCAATTAGCGTGTTCCGTAAGAGCTGCGCCGGTCCCGTGATAGCTCTAAGGCGTCGATTAAAAGTTTCTCCGGCAATTGCACTCGCGGTATGCGCGCGATTCATTTGCAAGTGGCATTAATTGTCGTCCATCGGCGCAAATGTCTCTCGCAAGTAGCAAGGTCTTCCTCTCTCAGTCGCTATCCGCTCATCTGATGGTTATCTCTATTCAACAGTCTTCGGTAGGATTTTTGCTCTCTTTAGCTTCTTATCTGTATAGCTCTCAACCGCGAGCATCCGAGGATAGATTCTCAGGCCGCCGCGAGCGAGAGAGGTTTTATTCGCAGCGACGTATATATGTCGACGAGAAAACTAGTCTTGTGTGGTTGTGGGCAACGAGCGACCGGCAGACTGCGCGGCACGGTTCCGAGCACCTGCGCTTACGTTCACCGCCACGATTCAGCGAGACAACAAGCGATCACATAATAGAGACACTTAATAAGTTGGGATCGCTCTGCGTCTAAGCTCTCATTAGCATCAGTCGCAATTGATCGTTACGAAAATCGCCTCTCCCTCCTCCCTTGTAATTTATTCACCTTGTTATTTATTCACCGATATCAGTTCCAAAAGGAGATAAAGAAATTAAATGGAACGCGAGTTTTGCTTGTTTGCAAACAAGCAAAACTATATATCGGCTCGATCGAACAGGTGTTTGACATTTGCAAAAGACTGTTTTCAGATACAATCAACTCGGAATTCAGGACAAGAGTGGAAAAACCTTTCTAAACAATAAAGGACACTTTTTTAATCTGACCATGGAAGTTTTTTTTTTTTTTTTTTTTTTTAAACTTGGTAGTTACAACAGTTTATTCAACAGCACAGTTGGGACCGCATCAGTTGAGACTGAGAAATAAAAGTTACAGACATTATTTTTTGTTTTCGTTTTTGTTTGCTTTTTTTTGTTTTCAGTTTTTGCGTCAAGGGAAGTGCCAACGCGTTTTGTTATCTGCTCACCTCCATTTTATCCTTGATAAAAGAGAGACGAAGATATACCGTTAATCTCGCAGGACCAATTATTATCCGAGATAAGCAGCTCTCAGAGGCGTTTATATTGCGCTGGCCATTGCGAGACGTCAAAGCGAAACGAGTCCAAGATAAAAATGTGACTTCAAAAACTTGTTCACTGCTGTGCCAAAGTTAATGACACTGCGGCAATTAATTGAAAGCTGATTCGAGCTGACTTTTGATCCTGAAACTTCCATTAGGTAAAGCCGATAGCGATCGGCGCAAAACATCCGGATGGGTCCAGTTATCTTTGCCATTCATCACCGATCACGCATCCCTCTGACCTTGTACCCCTGCATGTGAAAACGAATATTGTCCATCTGCAAAAATTCTTCACGTCAGTACGTAGGAATGTTCCGAGGAAGAAAAGGGCGCGAATTTCAAACAGGATATAAAGACAAACCAAACTTTGCATCGAGGAAACAAATTAGTAAAAAAAAAAAAAAAAAGTATAAAATTGCAAGTTGTAATTTGCAAAATGTGATGTAATTTTAATAATATCCGTGGGCGACTTGAATTTTATTTTTCTGAATCTTATAATGAGATGAATATGAATGATTTGTTTTCGAAACTTTGATCTTGCATTATGAATTGCTTTTTAGGTGAAACGAAATATGTGACTCGTTTAGTTTTGTTTTAGCTTGATCGAAGAATGAAAGGTAATTAGAGGTGCGGATAAATGACACAATTGACGGCTAATAGGCAAGCAATTTGCGTGACGTGGGACAGAAAAACGTAATTATCGGAATGAGCGATGATTGTAACTGTTATATTAGCCGAACGAAACTAGATCCAACGACGGCCCGGCGCGCGCGGAGTATATGGAGACCATTATAACGGCCCGGCATAGAAAATGCTTACAAGTGCCTGTGACAAGAACGAGCACGCGTATTTCACACTAATGATCACTTCCTAGTGAGATTTCTCAACAGTCATTATGGCGGTACGGCTTAGGCACTCGCCTATCGCGAGCTACCGTGTAAACAAAAGTGGTATTACGCCACTATGATGAGCGACGAACGAAAACGAGGCCGGCTTTGTTTGGCCCCAGAGTTACCTAATTTCATTTAGAAATTTTTTCGTGAAATCATTTTTGGTTCTTAGTCTCTTTGAATTATTTCAATCGTTCATTTCAATTTCATCTTTATGGAACAATAATTTTGTTGTTGTATTTTTAATAATTGTTCCAGTGGAGTGCAAAAAATAAAAAAAGGAAACTGGAAATTAAAAATTCATGATGCAATTTTTGTATACACGTCTGTTGGAGAATGAACTGATCATTATGCTTGCGGCACGTTTAATAAAAACCGCGAACCTGTCGGTGCAATTATCAAGATCATAAATGTTGAGAACTTTTTTTTTCATTTGCGCGTGAACCACATGCAGAAATTGAGTCGTGGCGCACACAAAGAACCCCGTGGATAGTTTCATTGAGAAACGAGAAAACCGCGGCGCACCGGTGTGTGCGGCGTTATTCGGAAAAACGCGCTCTATGAATCATTTAACAAGGAGCCGAGGCGAACATATTTCGCGCGATGAATTCCTTTTCGAGTCGCTGACGGCGAACCGTTCGTCCTGCGGACACTTGATGATACTTGATATAGTGGACACATGGACCATTCTTGTAATGGCGCGCCTATATGCCTTATTCATTGCGCCAATCTATGCCAATTATTTTCATTGCTCAATCGAGAAAGATTTACAATTTCACTATGCATTAACCCTTGAATTATGGCCTGATTTTTGTTTCTACTTTTGTTATTTGTGATTGAAAGAAAAATTTTATTAAATATAAAATTAAACAGAAAAAACAGTAAGGAAAAATGTTCTGAGATCCTTTCAACGAATCACAGTGGTTGAGAAAATTGGAAAGATCCATAATTCATCTAAAATATAACGCAAGCAGAAAAAAAATATGTGACCCAAAAGATATCTTGCGTTGTAATGTGGCCGAACAGGCTCTCTCATTGAGGGATCGCCTCGTGTTTAACAAGCGATCTCATTAATCGCGGCACATCCTAGAAATGAAAACATCCCGGTGTAGTTTCTCGTTTAAGAAAAATATGCCCATGAAACGATCATTCAATCAATTGCTGCACGCCTCGTATAATTTCTGCTCGCGCACTCTCCGTTCAACTTATGATTATTGTGAACGAGCTTGGAAGAGGCTGACAATAAATCGACGACGAGTATACAGTCTTTTTCCATCCCTGGCATATCTTCGCGCAACATTCTCTCACATCCGTGCCAAGCAGTCTGGTCTGGAATATCCAGTACGAGATCCTCTTCTTGCCCGTGACTATCCTATTCGACATACGTCGCGTTCTTCTTTTTCTTCTGCCTCCCCCCTCCTCCTCCTTTAGAGAAACTTTTTAATTGGCGTTTCGCCTGAAAACTTGGCATTTTTACACATCTCATAATTGAAACTTTTTAACAATGCTTGAACATGAGCATTCAAGATTCTCAATCAAAGCAAAACTTGCAATCAACCTTTCGAAATTCTTTCCGTCCTTTTGTTCTTATCTCGCGTTTCGAATTAATTAAATCCAAGTCGGATTTAAACTCTTTTTTATTTTTGTCTTTCTTATTTCTGTTTGCCTTGTTATTATCACGTCCTGATCGCGAAAGAACCGCGTGTCTTATGTCATCTGCGATCGCTGCCTACGAGCAAGGTTCTCTTAATCCAGGCTAGATATATACCGTAAAGATCCTCTTGGTTTTTTCATTTTTATTTTTCGCCGCCTCCAAGTCCCCTGATAGTGCCATACACATTTTCTACATATTTTTGCTCAAGGCACGCGCCTGCCTACGGAATTTCGCAAAACCCATATAGAGTACATATAGCTCAAGCATCATCCACGCACTCGCCGTCCCAACCTTTGTCGATTCCACCAACGGAAGTGTCAACGTAATTATCGCTGTGTTTGCTTCACGTAAACAATGAAAGAAAAAAAAGTATACAATGCTGGAACAAAAATGTTCCTCATGCCTCTCTCTACTAAATAAAAAATCACTTCCTGCACGATGCAAAAGATTTTTTTCTTGTTTTCTTTTTGTTTTCAATTTTTTTTTTCTTGTTTTCGTCTTTCAATTTTCGGTGTAAGCACAACTCTCGGTTTAATCAAAGTCAGTAGTTTGCCCGGAAGAAAAAAGGTTTAGTAATTCAAGCGATTAATTTCGGCTCGTTTAATTATCATAAAGACATTAATTTTGCGCTCGTAAAATCATGGAGCCCAGTAGGGTCCCCCGAAAATGCGCTACCCGTCAGACAGAAATGTATCGCTATTTAATTAAACGATAAATCGCGCTGGCAAAGCAAAATTGTCTCGAGGGGGTTAAATAATAACAGAAATCTGTTGCGTCAGAACACGGAAAAAGGGCGCGTCTCGCGTGATACGGTACTCGAAATACATCTTAAAAGGAGACGATCCGTTGGTCCTACAATTACAAGGTGACAGAGGAAATGAAACCTTAAAATTAAAAAGTCGCAGCTAATTTGCCGGTCTCTTTTTCTTTTTTCTTTTTATATTTTTATTTTTTCGGTTGCCCAGCGTCAGGGCGGATGTAGGCCACGTGTAGATGGGCAACATCGTTGGCATCGCAGACACTCGAAATAGCAGTACAGTGTTTCGTAATAAACGACGCGTCCAAAACACCGACGGCTGACTTTGTCATGTCAAAATAAAATATCCGCACAGGATTACTGTCCGCTCTTCTATCGGGCTTTCTTTAAACTCAACTTGGCCTTGTAAAAATTGCCGAGTTTCAATTAAACAACTTGTTTTTCAATAAATATACTGATTTTGTTATTTTTTACAATCAGTCGAAATTCAGAAACCCAACAAAAAATTAAAAACAATTCAACGAGAATTGAATCTTCCTCTGAGAAATTTTAAAGAAAACAATTGACCAGTGATATTTGCAAACAAGAATTACAATGAATGTCGTTCTTAGGTTTATTATTTATTATTAATAAAATTAAATTAAATTTGTGAATTCCATGAAAGATTACCGTCAGTTACACTTTCACTCTGATGGCAAACAAGACAGAAATCAGTGCAAAGGTAAATAACGAAAAGGTTGATTTGGTATAAGTCATATACAAGTTAAGCTTAATTGCCAGGCATGATAATCGAGACATGCGGGCAACCCTTGTTTGGCTGCCAGATTGAAGAAAAAGCCGCGCGTTATCATGCAGGGCAATCAGTCGCGGCAACACGAGCCGGCGCGTCGTCATCCCATTTGGAATTTATGAGAACCAAACCTGTTGAATCGTTGGTCGATCCTATCGCGAGTC
This sequence comes from Trissolcus brochymenae, assembly GCA_030523145.1. Classification (NCBI taxonomy): domain Eukaryota; kingdom Metazoa; phylum Arthropoda; class Insecta; order Hymenoptera; family Scelionidae; genus Trissolcus; species Trissolcus brochymenae. The sequence continues at coordinate 61,823 of JAQQRF010000269.1, read as the reverse complement.
ATCGAAGTGACGAAATCATTTCGCTTCCCACGCGGGCACACGTTCTATTTTCGTATGGCGGAAAATAGCGCGCAAAGTTTTGAAAAAAGGTATAGAAATAAAAAATAGAGATGTACACAGATGAAATAGAAAAATTGTGGACCGATTTTAGGGAGCGAAATGAAAGAGAGGCAAACGTCAGAGGGGAGTTAATTTATGGCCCACACATGTGCGAAACGATCTCGGTTCCTCCTAGTAGAGGTTCAACGATGAGAAATCAGATCCATTGTCGCTCTGTGGTCAAGTCACGTAGGTCGTTTGGCAGAGACTCCTTGGTGTATCCGCACAACAAAGGCGTCAAGTTTCGTCGTGGAATTGAGTTTGAATTTAGAAAGGTGTATAGAAGTTGGGCTTAAACTCAAAGTATGTCGGATCCGGAATCGTCAGAGTTAGGCCACGTTTGATGCAGGGCTATCGAAATGTCTGTCCAGGGGTGTGCATAATGAGCTCGTTCGTTGAATGTCGATGTCATAGCTCGGCGAGTTGCTCTGACATTGATTTATCGGGCTGGAAGACAAGTTTGTAAGTGAGTCGCGTACTTGTGTGTGCCGAATTTATCAGTCCCGAAAAGGACTGACTGAGTTATTAAACTTCATTTCCTTTCCTCCTTTTATTTTTATTTATTTATTTATTTTGAACACAAGCTCTTTTTCGTTTCGAACGTTTTATATCTTTCGAACGTTATGTACATCATCATAATGAATTCAAATGATTTTTCATCTGTCTATTGATAAGTGATAAAACAGTTTGCCATCGCAATAACTTGGATTTATTGGCTCTCATCCTCCTTGTCGCAATCCATTAATGTACTGGTTGGTTTGTGCTTTCAGACCACCGGAGAGGACTCGGACGAGGACACTCAGTGCGCACTCAGCGAAAACTGGACATTCGAGAAGAAGACACGGAGATGGTCCCGAGTGTGCGACGTCACCCAGGCAAACGTCGAGAGGCTACAAGCTCTGTCGAATCAGAACGCACCTTCGCTGGATAACTCGCTGGAGGACCGACTGGAGGTCGAGGGAGGAGGCGACGACTCGATGGATCTACTCAAATACGGCAGCCTGCCTCCAGGCGCCAACCAAGACGACATCAGTCCGCGGTTCCGGCGAACCGGCTCTGAACGACTGCGTGACGGTGCGAAGGCGTTCCTGCGACGCATGGAATCGCTCAAGTCCAAACGCAGGAAGCGCCACAATAGGGACGGGGTGGTGATCAGTGGGCCCCAGGTGCTCGATGTCACCTCCATGCAGCAGAAGATGAAGGACCTGAACTGCGTCGACGTTTCGCCTACCGGTCCACCGCCGGTTTCTTTCGCAGATCCCTCCCTCCAGGTGCCTCTGGCCTCTCCGATGAGCCTTTCAACTTCGCCCCTGCAACCTCCAGCCTCGCCTTCCACGAACGCGCCCAGTCCCTTCGGCGACGACTCCTCGAGCTACTGCTCGGACGGGTCCCAAGGTGGCGCTCCCACCCCGACCCCCACTCGAACCAAGCTGAACCGGGCCCGGCGCCTTTTGCATCGCAGTCGTGAAGACCAGGGAGCCCTGAGCGACTCCGAGTGTCAGCCGAGCAGCTGGAAGCACCGCTACTTCAAGGACGCCAACAGCAACCACACCAAGGTTCTCGAGTACGTCACCACTCAGGTGACGACACCCAAGGAGTCCAACAGGGTCGCTGGTTTGAAATCACCCACCCGCGGCGGTAGTCTCAATTTGGGCAAGGACTCTCAAAAGTTCCGGGACAAGCTGCAGGATGACAAGGGCTCGATAAAGAGAGAGGAGAGACTCTACAAGAGCATGCGACACTCCAAGGAGGATACCAGGCCCTTGCCTAGGGACGTCACTGTGTATAGAGAAAAACCTAGAAGGGACCTGACAGAGAGCCCTGAGAGCAGCTCCACGGTCGCGAGCAAGGACTCGGATCAGGAAGAAGAGTCGCCGAAACAGAAGGGCACTGCTGTCGTTAGGTGTGTATAATTGCATAATTGTATAGCAGCCATTCAGTATCATGTAGCAAAATTGCGCAATTGCATTGAAACATTCAGTAGCATTACTGCATGATCGCACATATAATAATTGCATTGTTTCATAGAAAAATTACAAATTTGCTTCTACAAAGGAGATAATACTGTTCTTACGAGGTTATTCGTAAGAATAAATAATGAATTAACTTGGTTACATTAATCATAGAACTAAAAACCATTCATTCATTCATTATGAGTCAAGTTCGAGAAAGAATTGTAAAAAACAGAATCTGAATCTACAATTGATTTACCTATGGAAAGTAACATTTGCAATTGCAAATAAAAATAATGTACATTCTAAAATGCTTAAAAGTTGAAAAAAAAAAAAACTATGAACGTGATTATTGCAATACAATTGATGAAAATTGACAAGAAGAAACGTAATTTTGTTCCCTTGGTACAGTTCTAATGGTACATATTTCCTGGTACCTGCAATAAAAGATATTTTCATGCGATGTCATGAGGTGTCATAAGTCCATTACACAATACAATATGTTACAGAGGTTGTGGATCAGTTACATTGTGTGTCGTATGATAATGTTACCCGTGCGACGTCAATTATGTAAATTGGTCGCCGTTGATTTGTCAGCTTATAAATTTATGTAACTGGTTACTCTGGGTTGAATAACGCGTGTAACGCAGCGCGACATAACGGATTCCGCGATGGATTATTCATTTCTTTGGTTTCAACGCACTTTTTTCTTCTTTTTATTGACAGGTGGCACAGTTTCCAACGAGGCTCGCTCTACCCAGAACCGTTGGACCCGTTATGCCCGCGCGCGATGGCGTCCATGTCCTGTGGACAGCTGATGGTGCTGCGAAAATTGGCCCTGCTCAAACTCACTGCCTGCATGGAGCGCTACTGTCCCACTCACAGAACCGGCTGGAACTGGGAGCTTCCCAAGTTCATTCGAAAAATCAAGTCGCCCGATTACAAAGACAAGACCGTCTTCGGGGTGCCACTTCTGCTGTCCCTGCAGAGGACCGGCCAAGCTTTACCAAAGTGCATTCAGCTTGCCCTCAGATGGCTGCGGGCGAACGCCCTCGAACAAGTCGGCATCTTCCGTAAGAGCGGCGTCAGGTCGCGGATACAGAAGCTTAAAGCCTTGACGGAAACGCAGGGCGACAACATCAGCTTCGACGGCCAGCAGGCCTTTGACGTCGCCGACCTTGTCAAACAGTATTTCAGGGAACTGCCCGAGGCTCTTCTCACCAACAAACTTTCAGAAACTTTCATTGCCATTTTTCAACGTGAGTTAATTTGTAATTTCATTATATACCCCGTTACAATCCCGTTACATAAAACTAAAGAAAAAAACAAAAAATCAAATTAAAACAAAAAAAAGACGATTGTCGGAGTGTTTGCAACAGAGATAATTCTAGAAAAGATGCTGGGAAGTTAAATTTAGTCCCAGTTAACCATGTACCAGTTATATGTTGAATAGTGGTTCTGTAAGAGAGAAGACCTTGATGATAATCTTGCTGTTGAGTTTGCTGCTCCTATTCTTATATCTCTGCTGCCATAGAAAGAACAAGAGCCGCGTAATAAAGAGAACTTGAAATCCTTTGCGAACAGACGTTCCGGTTGAGCTGCGCGCGGACGCGGTGCAATGCGTGCTGTTGCTGCTGCCAGACGAGCACCGCGAGGCACTCGAGACGCTTTTGGACTTCCTTCATCACGTGGCCAGTAACGCGTTCTACAATCAGATGACCGCGTCGAATCTCGCCGTGTGTCTCGCGCCGAGCCTGTTCCACTTCAACCACAACAGCACCAACATCGCCAACCGATCCAGCAGCGTCTCGCCGCGACGCAGAAAGACCGTCGGCATCCCAGATCCGCGGGAACTCTCGGAGAATAAGGCGGCGCACGATTGTCTGCTCTATCTGGTTAAAACGCAACGCGAACTATTCATGGTGAGTCGTCCTTGGAGATGCCCCGCGCAGATCCAGTTATCGCGCGATCGCTCTATGCTAAACACCGCGATTCCTTTCTCTTCTCAGGTTTCATCTGATATGTTGACGCAGTGTCACTTTAATTACATGGAGGAAAGCGTTCCTGTTGCTCTCGAGGAGCTTGGCTCTGAACTCAAGCAGGACTGGCGGGGATACTTGAACGCGTGCACCACAGCGCTTCTTAAAGAAGCGAGGGAGAGGTGAGCCAGTCATTGTTTACTCGCGCTCTTTAAAATTGGTCTGCCAAAGTTCGACCTCTAGATATGCATTTCACAAATAAAACCACAATCATCATACTTCATTGTAGCTTCATGGTTTTGCAAAGATTTCATACGTTGCCCTAGAGACATTTCAAATCAGCATTTTCTTAAACAACAAAAACAAACGTTGATGTTCAAGTATTTTGATGTAGAGTTAGATCTTTTTTTTTCTTCAAAATTTCAATTTCAGTGAAAAATGTGTATTAATTTAATTTTTCAATCAATTTATAATCTTGCAGTATATCAATTATTGTACACTTATTCATCAATTCTGCATCAGAGTTCTGCAGTAAATTTATTAGTATTATTTTATTTCGAACTTTATTTTTTACACTTAACAGAGTTAATAGAAGTTTTATTTTTCATGGCTTAACCACGTTCTTAATTTTATTCCAACATTTTTGTATGCTCTCATTTCAATTGTTCACGTAGTTTTCCAAGTTTTCCACATTAAAGAGAAACCGTGCAGTGTATTTTTGCATCAATGAGAATTAAAATGAGAGAGCCGAGCGCGAGAAACTAATTGTTATGATTTTTCTATCGTCTGTAGAAATCGCGGCTGGGTTACCGTGAACAATCCCGCCGACACGAGCGTGGAAGTGGCATACAAAAAAGTCGGTGACGGCCATCCACTCCGACTTTGGCGCGTTTCCACCGAAGTCGAAGCGCCACCCAACGAGCTGCTGCATCGTGTTCTCCGTGAAAGGCAAATTTGGGACCCGCAGCTACTGAAATCGAGGCTCGTGACAAAATTGGACGCAAATGTTGAAGTTTTCCAGTACGCCACTGGGAACATGATGCCTCTGCCCGCTAGGGATTATTGTGTTCTGAGGTAATAAAAAAATATAGCCGTCATTATATCGATCACCGTTTTGGTGCACAAAAAAAAAATGTGCATGCAAATTATGTTTTCTGTATGCAGAAAGTAATCTATACTTTCACTCCCTTGGTTTCGTTTGCTAAAAATCGATCATGTAATAGCATAGACGTTTGTTAAGCTAATGACGTACACAAACATTTAGATGTAAGTGGTCGATGACGTTTAATTTGTATGATTACATCTAAGAACTCTGAGGAGAAAATGAAGCTAATTATGTGTTGATGTCCCGATTGTGCAGATCTTGGAGAAACGATCTTTCTAAAGGTGGATGTGTCATTGTGGAAACATCCGTTGAGCATCCAGACGCTCCAGTGATGCTTGGAGGGACCCGCGGCATTGTTCTTGCCTCGCGTTATCTTATCGAGCCGTGTGGAAGTGGCAAGTCGCGCATAATGCATCTTTCAAGGGTCGACACCAAGTAAGTGAAACTTCGTACTCTTCAACTTTTCATAATTAAAAAAATGCATGCGTCTATAATAATTTGTTAATTAATTTCTTTTTGTTGTGTAATCTGTTTGTGCAATTCTTGTATTAATTGAATGATTGATTTTTTGACAATGTAGTATTGGAAATAATGTTTTAAAAATAAAGAACTAAAAAATTAAAATAAAATTAAATGGAAAGTCAAAATTAAATGTAAAAAATAAACGACAAAAAAACTAACAGATGAATTTTCATGGATTTTGTAGAGGACGAACTCCGGAATGGTACAACAAAAGTTACGGTCACATCGCCGCGTTACACTTGAGCAAAATCAGAAACTCTTTCAAGCACACGGCGGACGGCCCGGAGAGCAAAGTCTGAGAGAAGCTTACCGTGCAACCAAAAGAGTTGCACGGTTCGCAGCTGAAAATCTGCGTGGAAAGCGAGATAAGCGACGACTGCGACTACCAGTCGAGCGAGGTTGAGGAACAGAATCCTGCTTTCTTGCAGCCGCCCGTCGAGCAAGACTGACACGAACTTCAAATTCAAACTCCGACTACCGACAGCAATAACCCCGAGGTCTTTATCTAAATGCCCGACAAACGGGATTGGTGATAATAAATAGCGACCGACTGGACCTGTCAAATAGTCAAATGCAATAATATCGTGACGTAATAAAAAGAACTGACATTCGATTGATAGCATTTATGCGATTGCTAAGGTGCATTCCAGTTTGATCAAAAAGAGACAGGGATCATTGTCCTGTCCGTTCAAGCGTTGTCAGTTTTTGAACGTTGAAAAAAAAATGTTGCATTTTGTTGTAATCGGTTTGTTTTATTTTTGATACTACGATGATTGATCACTGATGTTTTTTTTTATTTGGTTGAACGAATATTTTGTATGATTATTGTGAAACGTAAATGGGTGTTTCATTATATATGATTCCATTCGTATGAATTCAAATGGAGCTGAACCGACGTGCGAGAGAACTTGCAACTTGAGTGTTACTGTTAGATACCAAATTTCAGACCAAGGTTGCAGTGTACAAAAGAATTTCAATTACATTCGTCGCGGATTATTCCATAAACAGTTGCGAAAGCATACAACAATGCAAACTGAATTGATTTTCCTTTGTACGGTGCAATCTCAGGATTTTTATTACACGATTGTTCTGCATTTTTGTTGAAATTCGTTATAAGTGAGATACGAAATTTATAATTAGGACGTTTATTAGGTGAAGTTTTGTTTGTTCTTGACAGTTGAATGGATTGAAAAGTTATAATGAATCAATTCAAATGTTGCGTTAATTTTGTATATGTAATCTTTTTGTTATTTCTTTCGACGATGTAAAATTTAAAATTTACGAAAATTAAGTCGATATATGTGTACAGTATTATAGGACACGCAATATTAAAAATCAATTAAATGTTATTAATTATGCTTGACTGTTGTGCGCCATTCGCCAACTCTTTCATAATATTGTTAAGATAAAAAATACCAACTCCATCGTTAACCACATCCTCAGGATTATCTCTATTAAAGATATATTTTTCATTTTCAATAATAACATCAAGATCTGCTCCAAATTGTTACTTTTTTCTACGGATCAGATAGTTGATTAACTGTAGGTCTTTAAGGCTCCACAATGTTTGTTAAATTAATGTCTGAATATTTTTCATGAACATTAGCTAATAGCCCTTTTGGTTCTTAATACTTTTCTTGGTACATATCTTTTCTTCCTCGATATATTTCTGATGGGTAAATAATAATCAAAAAAGACATTTGTATATATAAAACGATTATCATGTTGCATGTCACTTGACCCAAAAATATATTACGTAATAATGTTATATTAAAGTAAAATAATGTTTAAAATATGTGTTGTATGTTAATTTGTTTAACTTCAACGTATGTCTTTTCTATTCAAACAAATTCGATATTTAGAAAACAGTCTTTGAACAACAAATTTTAATTAGCGACTTTTATAATATTATTATGAATATTATATTTCAAACAAAATCTTGTGTTAAATAATGTATCGAAAATGTTAATATCGTTAATGTAAGAATAATTTTATTACTTTGTCGAACATTTATTCGCTGAATTTTTTTAAGAAAACAAACAATGTTATTAGGCATAGTAAAGATTGTAAATAGTTTATATGAAATAATGCCATCTATGAATACATAGATTTTTTAAATTGTATAATTTAAAACTTTTTTTACGTATGTGATGTAGTCTTTCATGTATTTGACAACAAATTTGCAGTATTAAAAATGTCTACGTGAATTTAAACATTTGATATAGAATGACGACGATATGATTGCATAAATTTTTTTATCTAATAAACGTCCTAATTGTGGGTAAAAATAACAAAAAAGCCATAACACGCAATACCGAAAAGTGGTAGAATTTGAATTTGATAATTGCACTATGTTACCTGAACTTGTAGATATGGATTTATGAAACTGTTTAGCGCATAATTAAAAAAATCATGACATAGATGTATGTACTGAGTGTATAATAGAGCTCCCAATCCCTGATGTGTTCAAAACGTTTGGTTCACTATGGACCAAAGTAAAGGCAAAATTTAAATCATTATCATTTTGTTGTCAAATAATCGTTGTGTTTAAACGTAATGCTAGTCATATTGGTATATAATTGAATAAACAAAAACAATAATGAATATATATATAAGTAAGTGTATAGATTTTTATTTCATGGCGTTACAAATATGAGTATGTATCAAGATTATATATGTATTTATATACGTATCAAAACAGGTAAATATATATATATATATATATATAAATGAAATATATATATTTATTTACGTCGCAAATATTATATATTTTTGTGTCAAGAAGCCAGTAGATTCGAGGTATGGAAACGGTAAGATTTCCTCTGCGCGTAATATGACTTTATTCTTGTAATTCATGTTCAATGAAGTTGTATATATGTATATGATATATTCATTACAAAGGCTGTGTTTTTATTTCACAATTCAGCTTACAATTTTCCCGATCCAATAATCGTTCTGTCCCATATTCAAATGCCAACTTGAAAACTTACAACAAAAGTTTGCCAGCTGACAACATTCCATGATTAATTTTTTGATTAATAGCTGGGATTTGTGCAGTTACCTATCAAACATACAATAATTTATTGATATAATACCAAATTTTATTATTCCGTTTTTTTGTTAAACTATTTATATCTATCAGATAAATTTATTTGTAGTTAAACTTTCTCTGAATAACTTATAAGCCAATCGGTTGAAATATCTCGTCTATCTCTAAACTCTATTAAAACAAAAAATTGTTTTTGAATTTTCAACACCAATATTGATGGTATTAATAAAAATATGATTCAATTTATTATAATTGATTTCGTTTCACTTGATGATTGAAACAGTAATTAATTACAATTGGACGAGTTAAATTTAATTATTCATAAGGTTATTCAAATTTCAACGTTTGTGTAGTTATGACAACCGTATAGAAAATTTGTTTAATCAATAAGCAACGTTACCATGGGGGACTGTTAAAACACGTGTAGTCAGACTGACATCAACGAAAATTCCGACTTGCTTCATCGCTGCGAGGTAAAAAGGACAGGATTATAACTCGTAACCTTTGGGCCTCAATACAATTTGATTGTGCATTTTCTCAGTCCGCCGCGCGAACTTTGAATATAAATTGTACAATACTTTTGATATATTATAACTCTCGATTCCACATGCATATCAAGTTATGCTAATAGAAACGCGAACGTAGCCAACATAATCCCCGGGCTCTGCTATCTCGGAGGCACGCATTTGTAAGGAAGTAACATTAATAGTTTTGCAAGATTGTATCTATGAATAATCAATCCGATCAATCTGACATTGATCTGTTAAATATTTTTGCACTCAGCGATCAAACGGGACGCCCTCGAATCGTGCACCGTTAAAAGATTGTACACTATCAGGAACTGATAACTTCAAAAGACTTGAAAAAAAAAAAAATAAAATTAGATAAAAATTACAACAAGTAGTGATTTCAAATTCAACCAAAAAAGAAATATTCATTGATTAATAAAAAAAAAAAAAAAACAGTTGAAATTCAATAAATGAAAATTTTTAAAACTCACGTCAATTTGATTACACTTTTCACAGTTTTGTTTTAGAAATAAAAAGTAATAAAAGATGGTGAGGCTGCACATAAAACACGGCGACGAATCGCAATTTCTTTACGACACGACTTTGGACACTGCTGTGGATAAAATCATCGAGGATGTCACCGTCATCTACAACGGCCGGCTCAAAGTTTTGCGAATTTGTTACGGTAATTGAAACGAGACAGAGGCGTGCATCCATTCAAAATTGCCGGCAGCATTTTTACAAGTGGAATGAGTTTTCATTACAATAACTATAAACTTTTGCTGAGATGAAATGTTCTTTCTTTTTTTTTTTGTTTCTTTTTTTTTCTCTGCAATGTAACTTGACATATGAGCCGCGTAATTGCTATTTGAATTATGCCATCAACTTCAAAAGCTATTACTGTTCCATAAATAGAAATCGAAGAACTAGCGAAGCATGGCATCATGCTGCCTGATAATATGATGGGCCTCACGGACGAGCAGATTCAAGAACTCAAGCTCACGGATGAATGGGGAGAAAAGTGCACACCCATGGGTGGATGGACTTTCAATAAGGATGTCATTGGTGAGATCGCCACACCATCAAATTATTCTAAAATTTATAAATAATTCAACATCAAGAGGTCTGCAATAATTTTCATGTTCTCAAAAGCCTGAAGGAAACAAATTTTCAAAATTCCAATTTAAATAAATGAAAAATATCAAAACATTAATTCCTGATTCAACCATTTTTGAATGAAATTGTTTTCTGTTTTTGTTAATAATTTAAAAAAAAATCTTTAAGTTCTTTCATACATGTTTCTATACCAAAAATAAAATGAAAAGTCAATTAAATTAACTAACATTTGTTGCAAATAATGTACAGTGAAAGTTTTAAAAGTGCAAATTTATCCGCTCATTTATTCAAAAATAAAAAGTTTGATTTTGAATAACAAAAAAAAACAAAAATTGTAAAAGGTCGTCGCAATGGCAAACAACCGAACGAAAAGTTGCGAGCAGTGTTGGCCAAAGCCATTGAGGATGCCCGAGCAATGACTTCGAAGGTACCTTTTCTTCAGTATTTATATGTCATTTTATGAACACTTTATTTCAATATGCATGTATACGAGCATATAAAACGGCCACTCATCGTTTTTTTGTTCTGCCTTGTTTTCGGCCGCCGTCTCTGACACAGAAACTTGTGCAACGAGAGGAACTGGTAACTCATAAATGTGTACAAGATGCGCTTGATTTATTGAGAGGCGCGGTTACGATAGTCTACCCAATGGGTTTACCACCACATGACGTGATTCAGCGAGAATTCGAGAATACCGAGGATCTGTCTGGCACACAGGCTTCATTGGAAGTAATTTCATTTCGAATTATTTACTTAGCATGATGCTTCTATTTAACATCAGATTGTTTGCTGAACCTCTATTGAGGTCAATTTGTTCCTTTCTAAACACTTTTCTTAATAGGTTTTTAATAATCAAATTTTATTAAATTTGTTGAAAAAACAATTGTTTTTTAATTTAATTTCTATACATTTTCTTAAAACAAAATTTTTTGTAACAATTTTTTATAACAGATTTAGACAAATAAATTTTTTGATTTGTTTTTAATTTTATGTATTTTATTATTATTATTTTTTTTTGTAATTCAGGTTATTGAACTGCAACTAGCACAGCTTTGGTTTTCTGGCAAAGAATTGCTCCGCGGAATGAAAGCGAAGGACTTTTTGGGTACAAATGAGAAGACTAAAGTTGTTGTTAAACTATCTAAGAGAGGTTCCGGAAGGCCAGCCAGAGAGCCTTTGATGTCCGACGAAGAGAAAAAGCTGATGATGTTGCATGCCCACAGGCGCCAGGAACAGTTGAAGGTAAGTATCAGATCTATTTAATTGAATAAAACAATAACCGTCAGAAAGAATGAAAAACGTTTTTGACATTGTGCAAAACATAAAAGAATGACAAATTGTTTTGACATTGTGCACAACATGAAAAAATGAAACAAATTGTTCTGACATTGTGCAGAACATAAGGAAACTTTTTGAACAATCTTTATTGAAATGATTCTCGCTGAAGTAATAATAACTTTCAACGAATTCAAATTTGAGTTCTTTTTGAAAATAATTAGAAAGAATTTTTCAGCAAATTGTTTGAAAAAGGTGATTTAATAAAATGAGTGATGAGAAGGTTTATTACCATATGAAACAGAATGTTACAAATCTATTGATTTGTCTTTTTTTTTTATTGAAAACAACAAAGTCTGATTTAGAAAACACTTATGGCTCGGCCTGTCCGGACAAACATTTGACAATAAATGCGCACGTACAACATTGGTATCAAATGATTTCGTCGTTTTGATACAAATTTTCGTTCATCTCAATGAATGTTGTTAATCCAATAATATAAATGCTTTGTTTAAATCGACAGTAGCGTAACGGAAGAAGGCACGCACAGAGTACGGGTTATCATTCTGTTGCAAGTGACAGCAGAGTAATTTAAAATCATTAAGGTTGGTCCGACAATCAGATTTACATTTTGTCACAGGTGAATTTCAAAGTTACTCGGCATTTTTTGTTGTTTGTTTTTTTATTCAAATACAATTCCAACTTATCTCATTTGTTCATGATTCAATGAAAGCTGTAGGCTCATTTTCGCAAGGGATATATAAAATATGTATTCATTTTCAAGTGACTTTCAGAATTTTGGTATTGTTGTACTTTGTAGTTAGGTATAATAGATTTTAGGAAAATAGCTCTAAGATATAATTCGTTCAAGTTTAGTAGTTTCAGACAAACTATCCTTTTCGTTTGGCGAGTGTTCGATTTGTGAATTTTGTTTCATACACTCAAGTAAAAAACGCAAAGTTCGATTTTTTGAAACTTATTGCAAATCAAATCTATATGTAATTACTCATTCTTTCACCAGAGATTATAGCTTAATTATTTTTGCAGTCACATCAATTTTTTATATACCCCGGCAAACAAAACTTATATGGTGCATCTATGCAACTTTATATCACAAATTATCACATAAATGCTGCATCTTTTTTTTCATATGTGTAGTATATATATATCGGTAATATGTGACATATGTATGACATATATGGTGGCATTTATGCGCCATATATGTTTTTTTCTGCCTGTATAGGTAGTTTCAAATCTTAAATATATAATCGTCTACAGAGATCAGTTTTATACACATATCACATAACAATATCAGCTTGATTTAGCAGTTTTTATAGATGGAAAATATTTCTTAACTCATGCATTATTTAACACATCAACATATATACACAGTTGTTTTGTTAGAATGTACAGTTTGTTTTTTTTAGTAAATCAAAATGTTGCTATAGTCTTTTATATGAAATATTAATCATTATTCAAAGTCATTTTTAATGACTTTAAATGTTTATTTTCAATTTCTTTTTTGAGTTGATATACAAAATTTCGAGAATTAAAATTTTGTACAAAGTCAAACATTTGTTATATTTTTCGACGTATCTAAACATTTGAACTAACTAGAGTATAGATTCTTAGAATGTTTGGCCATTTCAATAACAATTCTCCGATTTTTAATTAATCTCGTAGACGCACAGAAAAATATAATTCACAGCTACGAAAATGTAAATACAACTTCTACCAGATGAAAATGAACATATATGTGACATATATGCAAAATGCAGCATATACACTGAAATAAATCAGAGAAGTTAATAAAATGAAAGTTGACATAATCGTGATCAACATACAAGTCTGTTGTTACTCGGTAAAAATAGATATAGACTTTTTTTCTCAGTGTATGTAACATATATATCAACATACATATATTTTTTTACATGGGTTTTTTTTGGGATTTGTACATTTAAAATTTTGAAGTAGACTAAAACATATACCCAGGCAAAGGATTAATAAATGTAGGAATACACGCAATATATGCATAAGTGGCACATATTTTTCACATACATAAGAGCATATATATTACATATATGCAGCATATTAAAGTTTGGTTGAACATATATATGTATCATATATGTGGAAAATGCGTAACATACATGTTTCTTTTTGCCTGGGTAGATGTTGTACGAAAAAATGATACATTATATTGGGCGATATTTCAGAAACTCTATGGATTCGTTGTATATATAATTTATAGCTTTTTTTATAAATTGAGTAGACTCGCGTTCATCGTTAACATATCCGTCTTTATATCTTTGTATAATAAAAATAGAAAGTTAAATTTGAAAACAGTTTCATACAAACTATTCAAAATTACTCAAGTACTTTCAATTGTTATTATTCGGTTGAATATTTTTAGAAAATATATCATGATTATTCAAAAAATGTTGATGAACTGCTTTCAATATTTTGTTTCAGACCGTGATCATATTTTCTATATGTGAGTTACCATTCGTAGGTATTTAAGTTTCTATACGAACAAAAGTACAAATTCAGCAACGGTCGATAAATTTCAATTCTGTAATCACATATTTACAACTACGTACCAGGCGCGGGTTTATCGGCAGATTTAAATAGCTAAAAATGATCAGTTGTATACTGAATTTGTATTTCGTAATTTTCAAAGCGTACTAACTATTCAAATACATACAATTCATATAATGTATAAGATATACGATTCGTTAAAAAACTGTAGAAATAATAAATGCAAATATTCTTTTTTATAAAATACATTTTATAAAAAAATTACACATGTTTTGTCAAAGTATTATACTTGTATAAATACCTTCACGAAACATATGTGAAAAAATTATAAGTTAAATTGATAAACTTGTGCTTAGTCGAAGAAATTTTTTCACTTCATATTGAAAAGTTTCTTTTCAATCGACCTTTTGATTTTGCTTGTTTTCTTCCAAATTTATGCAAAATTGATCAAGTCTAGCGGTATTTATATTATATTTATATTATTATTAAATCGAATGTTTTAAAATCAATGAACAGTAGAAAAATGCACCTGCATCTCCCCTGATCGTTGAAAAATGTTTTTGAGTTATCAACATTTATGAACTTTCAGTTTCAATAATCAGTGATACAATGACAGTGATATAATGACTCATGATAACCATCAGGATTCTATTTGCAATTCATAAATAAATCTCGGACCTGCCTTCGGGTATTCTTTATATATATACGTATTTCTAAAAATTAAAACAAAAAGAAACATACATGGCATATATATGCAGTATATTTATACATAATTATATACATGCTCTACATATGCAGTGATATATGCCACGTGTATGTAGCATTTATATTGCATATATGAAAGTATATGTTGATCGAAACATATATGCGCCATATATGATTGTTTATTAGATAAAATGTACAGTCTTTTACAAATGAAAATAGTTTAAAAAAACGAAAAATCGGCTACAAAAAGAAGATGATTGGTTCAAAAAGAACAACTGGAAATTGTTGAAAAGAAGACGGAAATTGTAAAAAAGAAGAAAACTTGAGCGTGCACTCGGTTTTTGTTTCAATTGTTGTTATGCGCTTGAAAAGGAATCGTCAGCGGCGTCGTCGGTGTCGTAGAAGGGTAACCTCTCGTATCGAGTCGCGTGCGACGAGGCGGCTCTAAACTGCTAGAGCGCTATGCTCCTGACCTCATTCTCATTATTTACGTGTTGACGGGGCGTCAGCGTATGGCCCATTAGTCCTTCATCCTCGCCTCGACTCTCCTGTTGATCCGTACAATATCGACATCGCATCTTCGCGTCGTCGCCGACTTGTACCAACCGCGTAATTATCACCAGTGTCGTAAAACTTACAACGAAAAGCACTGACGGCACTATTACTGCTATTAACAATTCCCTCCGAGTTTTCTTCAGGTCAAAACGTGCCACCACGAAAAATGAATCGTTCTGTGAAAATACATTTGCATAATTAATTTTTTTTCATGAATCTTTGTTTACTTTGTTCACTTATTTGAAACGTAATTATTAAATTGAAAATTAACAAAAGTTTGATTCCTTAAACAAATTTTTAATTTACAACTTTTACATGTCATTCAAAACGTTTTTCGAAATATAAAAATTAAAGTTCGATATCGTTAATTTTTTATTTAAAATTAATTAATTAAGGATCACCACTCCCCATCATCTAGAAAATTATACCTATTTAAAACTGTACAAATATTAACCTTGCTTCATTATACAATGAAGATAATTTGAACAAATTCATAATTTGATGCCACTTCAACACATAAAATTAACTTGTCTTTTGTTACCGAGAGAAGTAAAAGTTTCTTAGAGTAATGTAAATATGTCATTCGAGTGCAGATAAGGTATAGCAAATTTGACCTTAAAAACTTATATCTCTTGTGGAGCAAATTGCGCCAGTTACATTTCAACTTAAAAATTAGCTTCGAGTTATAACTTTCTAACTGAGTTATAGAAGATATTGTAATTTGCAACTGTTGAAATTTTTTATTTATTTATTTATACACTGATAAAAATAAAAAATACATCACTTTGCATGTAATTTTATCGAGAAGTATTACGTTTTTTATTTGGACTAGTTTTTTTTCTTTTCATTTAATTTCTGAACTTCTGATCTTTCTTCAAATAAAAATTCGCCCAAAGTGGTTTTCAGGGAAATGTATTACTGTCGTTTTGTTGGATGATATGAAAGTTACGATACAAATTTAAAAGAAGATGAGAAATGTAGACACCATTTTTTTTAATACAATCTTTTTCGGTTTAGCTCTATTTAAGTCTTAGCTGGTTGATGTTACCAAAGTGATACATTATAAATGATAATCGATTTAATATTTCTCGGCCAGACTAGTTCAATAACTTCAAATGAAATGTATTCCCAACCACACACTCGTTTCCGCGGAAAACAAGCGCAATGAAATTGTACCAGAAAATGGGACATTTTTTACAGAGAACGAACGGATTTTTGATAAAAGATCGCACGTTTTTCTTGTTTCGTGTAAATTTGAATCTCTCATTCAATTTTTCTCATAAAGTAATTGAAAAATGTGAAGTTTTCATGAGGAACAAAATAATTAAGAGCGTCGCTCTACCCGCGGGAGAAAAGATTAAATAAATAATGATTCGTATGAGATGGCCTATAAAAACGTTGGCCTATAAAATATTTTAGGGTGAAACATTATTTGAAACGTGTTTCAAATGTGCAACATTTCTCATTCTATCAAATTTATTTTCATAACCAAATTTAACCATTCTCTTTGAAATAAATTTTACTAGAAATTTGCTTTAATGCATGTCGAGAGTATTAGATTTGATGTAACTAAATTCGTTTTTAAATGATTATAATTGCAGAATGCGAGGAACGAACTATATTTTTTGTATTTTTACTTTAATTATTTTGAAAAGCACCAATACATTTTTAAGACTTTGGATTTTTTTTTCAAATAATGATGTGATATATTGTGATTAAATAGTTGTGATATCAATTCCACTTTTGATAAATAGAGAAATACGTCTTAAAAAAAGATTATTAATTGATCAAATAGTTTTTGAGAATAGTGAATGCAAATAAACAAAAATGATATTATCATTTTTGATATGCCAAACGTGAAAAATAACATAAGCACATTTCAGCTAGTAAGATTATTAAACAATATCACATTTCAAGTAAGAGTTATATAAAAACTTACTTTATTATAATAGCACGGATATCGACTTTGGGCAGTTTGGTTGTCTCCGTCACTTCCATGGGTGTTGAGAAATTCGCGGCATTCGCCTCGTAAAGTGTTGACGCATCCCTCCAAATTGATATAAAGGCGCGATGTGTTATAAATGGTGAGCGTTCGTTGGTCCGGAACAAAATTGTGCTTTGGGTCCATCGGTCGTACCAGGCTCTTTTCATAGACGCCAAGAAACGTTGTAAAGTTGATCGTCGGCTGTGGAATCGCCGCTTCGGCTAAGAGCGTGCCGTTCACGCAATCCTCCGTTCTAGTTTGATCAACAAAAGCACGTAATCTCAGCTCGAGATATCAAAAGATTTTACAAACTAAAATAAAATCAATAAAAGAAAAGGAAATTTGTCCTCGTCAACCACACATTTTTTAATTTTTTTTAAAAATTGTTTTGTTTTTTTGGTTATACTTTAAACAACATTTTTTTTTTTCAAAACAAATGAAATACAAAAGAATTATCGGATTAAAGTTAAAATTTGTTCGAATCTCCAAGCGAACGTATAAATTTATAGTTTTATTTTTTCAGACAAAAGTAAAAAAAATAAACAGCTTAGAAGAAATCGATGAGCTTTATTATAATAACAAACTCGCAGTGGCCGCAGATTCTTTTATCCCGATTGCGTTCATCTCCGACAATAACCATTTGGATCGTAGAGGCTGACGTAACGCTGAGACCAATCCCTTTTTTCAGCTTATCGATTTTCACTCGGCTCTTTTTTTTCTGCCGTGAAGCATTTTCGTATATTGTTCCTGACGATGGATGATAATAAGTAACGTCGGGCGGGTTTTTTTTTTTTTTTTTTTTTCTACGACTCGCAACGTCATATACAACTGTTGGGTCGACGTCACACCGTCATTCAACTGAATCCTAACAATGCTCGAAGGATATCGATTTTTAATTACACATTCATTCGGAATTTCACATATATTTTGCATTCCGCACTTCAAGAGCTTGTTTTATTGAGAGGACATGAACTGTCAGCACAATATTTTTCCTAACTGATTGCAAAATATCGACGAAAACTCGGTAGATCCAAACAACTGAGGAGAAAAAATAAATCTGAAAACTAAATTATTCAAGACAAAGTTGTGAATAAACTAAATTTCTCAATTGAAATTTTTAATTGAGATTCAAAAATTTATTGGTACAAAAATTCCAATTCTTGTTTTTCATTGAAAAAATTTGTTTTATAAAAAATAATATTTTATTTATATTAATATTTCATTTGCCGAACGAAGAATTCCAAATTGTTTTTATTATTTTTATTATTTTACTTTGTTAAACTGAAAAAAACTATAAATTTCCGAGTCCATAACCCAAATAAAACATATAGACATTCGATAAATGAATAAACGTTAAGTGAAATTGATAGTTGTTCGTAAGTGTAACGTAAAAAATTTGCGAACCATAATCGACAAAAGTGACATCAGCGTTGTATTATAGAATGCGTTGTAGTACGTAATTGCGCCCTGTTTTCTCGCAATAAGTGATTTGCGTGAATAATTGCGGTGAAGTTTATTGACAAAGTAATCTAGCGCACAATGTGTTTTCTCAGCTTAATTAATTGCCCGAGGACAAAAAAATCTTGGATCCGCGCGATTTTTTTCAGTAGGTTTGAAAATTGTAAGGATTTTTTTTATTATTATAATAAATTGCAACTTTATTTGGACTTGTCATCATAAAAAGTTGTTGACATTGCTTAAAAGTGAAAAAAAAAAACAAAAAACAAAATCTGTTGTGGAACGCGTTTGTTTGTGTACACAAACGGACTTATCAGATAAAAAGCGATGACCCAAAAGCAATGATACGCAAACACAGAAAACAGAGCCAAGCCAATCGATAGAGCATTTCTTAACAAACTTTTTCGCTCTGCTTGTTGTTTTAATTGTCAGCGATTTCTACGTGTAATATGTCTGCGTCACGTGAATCGATCGTTTTTCGGTCATATCTCTTGGATCGCCTAATTAATTTTTCAACGATGCCGTTTATAGGAGCGTGTCAATGTTCTTGTTTTTCCGTGTCAACATTCGTAATTCGTACAATTCGTATCTGACAGAAAATCTCTATTCAAAGAATGAAATTTACGCATTAAAAAAATAAAATTCGTTCTTAAATTTTACGATTAAAAATAATTCAAATTTATTTTCTAATAAAACAAATTTGTTTTCATTATAAAAAAAGTTGAATCATTGAAAAACGATCTATTTTTAATCACAAAAAAATTCCTATAGAGGCATTCCTTGAGTTTTTATAAATATAATTTTCTGCTTTGGCAGACCGGTTCAATTTGAGTGTCATTTACGACATTAATGGAGCAGTTATGAAAGTAAGTCAACCTCCTTAAATGAGGTGAATCTGAAAAAATTAATCCCAACCCTGTGAAACAGAATTATGCCACGTCCGTAACTGTCACGAAGGATATTCTCAGACTTATATACCCACCCTTATTTCCGCAGTGACGTCAGGCATGAAAGAAAATACCACGGCAAATTGTGTCAAACATTACCGGAAAAAACTCAAGGTCAATTCAAACGTCGAAACTTTGACGTCTAAATAATACTAACATGATAATAAGTTGACTCGGATTTATGATTATGTATTTATATCGAACATTCTTTGAAATCTACAAACTTCAACAAAATTTAAAAGATGAAATGTTATTTGGTGAAAAGTTACCGTAAAACAGCAAAATTCAATCAGGTTGCAAGTAACCAATCTTCATAACTGCTAATTATTAAACATTATTCAGACTGATATCATCTATAAAACCCAGTCTATTGTAAATGAAGAATTTGAAATATTTTTCTTTTCTAGTTCATTGCAAGTTTCATCTAGTTCGTCTCTATCACTAAAATCAATTTCCTCAAACGAGAAAAAATTGAGCCAAACAAACAAAAATGTTTTCTTTCTCATTTCGTTTGGCATAAATCCGTTGTTTTTGCGTAATTTTTTTTTCTTATTCATAATTACCTAATATTTCTGCCATCCTGATTAACATCAAAACAGCTAGCGATGAAAACGTCGCTTTTATTGGTCCATATTTGCACCGGATTAGGGAGTCTGGTGCCAGGCAGATTGCCGTTCGCTTTGTTGAGGGCGTATGCACGCGAACATCTCGCGGTGACGAGAGTGTCGCCGCGCATCAGGTACACGTTCATCTTCGTCGTCGTTATTTGCGGACAGTAGCGGTCGCAGCTGAAAGGTTTCTTGATTTTTGTGCAGCGAGTGTTTTCGCACTCAAAAAACCCGTTAAGTTTCATGTTGTCCTTTTCTGTGTCGAGCACGATCCCGTCCGCTTTATGGTGACAAAGCATCAATTCGCTCACGTTCGAACAGTGACCCAGACTGCAGTTGAAAACTCCGTGCAGAAAACTGCACTCAGTCCCGTTGTTGCAGTTGAAACGTTTTATCGCATTCAGTTTCACCTGTGGTTTGAAAAACACCCATTCTTGAATTGTCAAATGAAAAGATTTACATGAGGTAAAGAAACCAGTGCTAAAACGGTGTACCTAGGGTTGAATTGCCATATTTCATTTGATTGAATCGAAAATTCTGATAATTATCAAATTGTTCAATTATTCAAGTTTCATGAATTAAAACGTGTTTTAATTTAATATTGAATTGAATATAACTATGTGTCCACCACTTTATTTCCTTTATCTTCAATAGTTTCTTTTTTAATTATTTTAATTTGTGATGTTTGGTTTTTGGTAAATTTTTTAATTCTTGGAATTAGTTTTTGATTTCCAATTTTTGGTTTCCGGCTTTTGACTTCTGTTTTTGGTTGTTGGATATTGATATTATTGATACTATTGTTTCCAGTTTCTAAATATTGGTGTTTCTTGTTTTAAGTTTCTCTTTGTGGTTATTGAATATTGATGTTTTTGGTTTTTACTTGTTAATTGTTGATTCTTCGTGTTTCGTTTGCAATTTTCTATTTTTTATTTATGGTTTCCAGTTATTTTATTCTGATGTTTTTTGGTTTTATAATATGCAGTTTTAGATTTTTACTTCTGAAATTGTTATTTTCTTAGTCATAGATTGCTATTCAAATTTTTGAAAGATTAATAGAATAGATATTTTTTGATAAGACAAGAAAAATATTGTCAAAGATTGTACGAGAAACCATGTCGCATATCGATTACCGATTGGTTTAACAAGAATCAAAGCAATTTCCCAGTGGGACGATTCGGTCTGAAGTATTGAAACGAAACATTCGGAAAGGTTTGCTATTTATCATGGGATCATGAGGATCATTACCTGAGGGCAGGCAACAGACGCCATACTCATGCAATTTTCGAAAATAACATCGGTCCCATTTCGTCGTACAGTTGCGTGAATTTGAGGACAGAAGCCCGTGGTTTTGGTTAAACACCATTCGCCGCAACTAGCCCAGGAACAATAATTCACCAGGGTGGTGTTAACCGTCTGACACATCACTGGATCCGGCTCTATGCCTGCGTGGAACGCTCTAAAATTTGATAGATTGCTCGATTAGTTTCAGCCTTTATTCTTCCCAGCTGTAAATAAATCATCCTTCATTTTCAGTTCTTTTGTTTTGCAGAAAAATCAATCAAATGAATTGAATAGAAACTTTTTGAATGGTGTAATAAAAAATTGTGAATTATCTTTTTATACTCAATTTTTCTGTTGTTAATAGAAGAAGAAATTGAAAACTAATAAGAAAATGAAAGAAAATGAAAATGAATAAGATTTATGAGTTCAAGAACAAACAGCACGGTTGTAATAAAACACATAATTGTGTAATTTACCTGTGAGATGGCATGTAGATTGCAACGGTTAAATAGACCAAGGCCACGCAGCTAATCACGATTGTAAACTGACATAAGCAAATACTTCCGCAAATCCGGCGATCTTGTTCTGGTATTAAGCGCGGCTTATACTTGCGACCCATAACGAATCGCAACAACTCGCCTTAGAACTGTCAGCAGAATCGATAGATGCAGATTTAATTAGGAACTCGCAGTGTGATTGCTTTCAGCGTGTATCGCGAGATTGAATGGATTTTGTGCATTTTCAAAAGCCATTTCCTCAGTTTCCTCGGCTTCTAGTTTGCCTTCTTTCAAATTGACTTCATATTCTGATTACCGTAAAAACATATAGACAGTTTACACTCATCCTCATCGATATGCATGTATTATTTGTCCTGTAATCCATATTACATTTTTTATCAACTTTAAAATTAAATCCGTACTGATTCTCCTCAACCTCCCTTTAATATACGTTTCAAGAAAGATTGATATATACCGTATGACCAATAAATAATGTGATATCTGATTTTTATGAATAAACTAGCTGAAAAATCGGCTTCGCTCGGGTACACATTATTTGGAAATATAGTCGAACAGAGAAACAGACTAAAATATATTTTAAACTTTAAGTTTTAGTACGAAACTTATTTGCTAATTTTCTTAATTTTTTATCTCATTTTATATCAACTAGTGTGTGCTTTTATTATAAATAACATTGTACCTGGAGTACAGATATAAAGATTTAAAGAACTTTGAAACTAAAATTTTGTCAAATCGTTTGTTTGCAATTGTTACGTCAATAGTCAACAGCCTAGATTTAACCGATGGAACATTATTTGAACTCGATACAAATTGCTGTTCTGCCGCGCCTTTACTTTCCAAACTAGTAATTAAATTACGTTAATGTACTTGAGACTATTACGCTACATTTAACTTCATTAAGTCTCGAGGTACGTGGATTTTATATGTGCATGATGAGCCTTTATAAATTCTTGCTCTTAAGTTGACTCATAAAATTTGCAACGCGATTGGAACATCAAACAACTGACTTTCAAAATTGTTTATAATTTCAATAATAATGTTACACTAAAACTTACGCAACAATATCGACTGTGACAGTAACCCAGACAAGCTGGGCCAAGAAAAGTCAATTAAAAAGAACAAAACTTTTTCTTTAAAAGGAGCAAAAAATTTTTGAAACTATGATAAAACGTTTCTATTTAAAATGTAACCTGTCATTGGAATTGTAATGTAATAAAAAGTAATACAAAGTTGAGAAGATGAAAAGTTTGCCAAACTTTTCTTTGAGCTCGCTGATTGATCGAAATATGTTTTTCACAAAATTGGAAAGTATTTTTTATATTTTTGAGCCATGTAAATTTATCATAAAGAGCAGTTACGACAGTTTTATTTGTTACTTATCAAATTTAAACCGTCGTCGAATATGTCATACAAACATTCTCATCATTATTATGAATCTGTCAAAAAATAAAAGTAGAACATATGAACTTGGGCCCCGTTTCGCCTTCAATCAACTTTTTTAATTTTAACCATAATAAACCAAATGTTTGATAATTAACAATGTTAGATTCATTTTGAATTGAACATTTTTCATGGAAGATTCTGTAAAGGTTCCAAAGTTTGACACACAAACATGTGGAATGGAAAACTTCAGTCTTCCGATCAACAAGTGCATGCAATTTCCGGCCAGACGAAAGCCAATTACAACTAATCTTGTTAAGACTGAATCCAGTCGCATGAATACTAATCGATCTTTACTAAGACTTTACTTTTGATTCTTTGAAATAAATTTTTGCGCAAATGGTTGTAACTAAATGACATTAAAAATGATTTTTTTTTCCTGAAACAAAGTAAATTTTAAAAGAAAGGCATTTTGTTCCCTTTAACAAAAATTGATGTTTCCTTTGAAATTTAAAAAAGTATTCATCTTTTTCAAGTATTCAAATACCTGTGGTGTTTGAATTAGAAATTGAATTTTTAAATTTACAACAACGTACCTTCGCAAATGAACTGAGTATTTAATTGTGTGTACGCGAGAGAGCACGAATCTCTATTATCGTTAGAGAACTCAATCTTCTCTGTTTGTATGTGAGTTTTAAAACTGAGTTTTTATAAACAATCTGGAGGAATCGTTACCCAAAAATAATATCAAATGAAATTAAACATTTAATTTTTATTGACAAAAAAACTTACTTAAACTTTCAATAGTTTGTTTTTTTAATAATAATAATTAACGACCAATGATAATTCATCAATTACATTACCGTATGTAATTCCATATACCGCACTGATTAAATCACGGAGCTCATCGATCTAAACTCAACGAAATTTCCAAAATTAATTTTATATTAATTAAATTTCAAGTAAACCTCAAATCAAATATAAAATTTATTTCAACAAAATGAATAACAACAATAATCCGGCTAGCTGAACTAATTTTATTCTGATAAAACAAATGTACTACCTAAACTTGCATTTCTTTGGAAGGGATTCAAATATGTCAACGCCAGAAAGTTTGTAAGAATAACGGAAGAAAGCAGACCTTTCGAAACTGATTTTAATTTGCTTTTAAAAGATTGCAACGATCCTAATGATATATTGTGTAAATTGTTAATTTTAAATATTTATTTAACGGTGGAATTATTTTTCATCAAAATTGCTTGTACATAATGTTACAAAGAATTTGAATTTACACAAAAATGTAACTATTCCAAAAACTTGTAACATTCGAACAATACAATTTTGAATTTTATTTTTTAATAAAATAATGAAAATTTTTAAAGATAGATCAATTACCTAGAAAACTAAAAGTACCGGTTGCGTGAAGTATGGGAGAAAAAAAAATTGGGGTCTGATCAAACTGGGTCACGATCACTTCAAATATCAACAATAACACTCGCTCTCGGTCGCATTTTCGACCACGGTTCGCGGGCCATTTGAGCGTCTAGTTTTTCGTCGTGACGACGAGCTTCGCGAGGTTTCAACCGCGGCTGTCAACTGTTTGAAAACACGAGTTTCCGTCGTGTATATATACGCGTTGTCACGTAAGGCAAAAGCTTCCATCGCGCTGCGAGCTTGCGCCCTTCGCTCGTTTTACGGGGGTTGAATCGAGAGCGTGCATGGCGCTAAGCCAACCGAAATGGGAAAGCAGCATGCACGGTTCAAAAGGTCAAGCCTCCAGCTTCGGGTTATGTTCTCAGGATGGCGTATTTCCGTTCAGCTGGCAAATCACTTAGCTTGCTAACTTGCGCCAACTTTAATTGCCGGTTTTAAAAACTATTACTGCGGTGTCTTGGAAAAAAAGTAAAGTTCAAAAGTTGCTCCAGTGCTGTACCTGCTTCAATTTTTACCTCGGATTCACTAGACCTGTGAAAAAAAATAACATTTAAGTTTATAAAGATAACTAAGAAACTTTTAGAATACATGTGCTTCAAAGATTGCATTATTTGTTTAACTTTACATTGTGGTTGGATGTTTTAATTATACGCTTTGTTTAAAATATTTGATGGGTAATGGATGCACTAATTAAATTAAACAAATACAAACAAAATAAGTGATCTAATTTTTTTTAATAAACATTTTCAGCCAAATAATATGATGATTTAATTTGAACACGTCGAAACGTTAATAATTTTATTTTTTCTAACAATTGTTTTTAATTATAAATTTATTTTGATAACTCTACAATATCGTCCAATTCGATCAAACGTGAACCAAATATTTCGATACCACTTTAATTATTGGATGTTTGTATTAATTAAACTCAACGTTACATTCAAATATTTTTATATAGCTCACGAATAGTTGCATCGGGAAATTAACATCTTGCGATATTACGAAATGAAATGATTAATTTTGAAAATTAATCACTAGAAATCTGGCTCGGCGAATATGACTAACGCTTCATTCTATATGTTTATCATGAGAAAAAAAAAACACTACGAAACATGAATTTCAAATTGAAATTACATTATCTTCTTCTATCAACACAATGCAAAACTGAAATAATATCAAATTTCATTTTTAACAGAAAGTTTGTATTTATATTTCAAACAAAAATTTACATGATTGGTATTGGTATTTACAATTGTTGCAAAGGTGGCAGGTTACGAGACATCAATGGACTTATGTACAGCTGTTGAGGAGAACATGGTAGTAGGTATATACAACCGCGGATAAATTTTGTCAAAGTAAATAATCCGTCACGTGGCTCGATTAAAAAAAAACTAAAAAACAGAGGAGGAAAAACAAATGTAAAACGTCGTACACTTGATCAGTGTTAATCACTTAAATCACAATTGTCTCGAACAAGAAGAAAGGGGAAGCTTTGAAAAAAACGTCGCTTATAGCGACTGCCAGAGCGAGTTGAATGCTTCATATATTGAATGAAAAAAGTCGAGAAAGAGAGATAAAGAGAGAAGAAAAGACCGGGAAATTGATGCGATCAAGCGAATACGAAATTCGGTTACTTTTTGTTCGAATAAACACTCCTTGGCACTAAGATCGTAGGACTGAAAGCGGCGAGAATAAGAGTGAGAGAAAAAATTTGTTACGGTCTCGGATTGTCAAAGGAGCACTTATAATGTTTCATTAAATCATTGTCATTTTGACGAGCTCACGAGAGAAAAAATAGCATCCCAAATGCAAAAGGAAACATATATGACGCTATATATGCCGCCGTATATGCTTGCGTACATGTCGCATATATATGATATGCATGTGTCAATGTTTCATTTTACATTTGATGTTTTCCTATAAAATATACATATATATGTGTGACATATATGAGAAACAAATATATATATATATATTAAATGCATGGTTACATATATGTCACATAAATATAAGTTTTGAATTTTCACTTGGGTTATACACTTGAATCGTACGCCAAACACGCAAGGAGTATACAAAACTTCATGTTTATATCGCAAAGAAGCGCGCAAAAACATCGAGACGTTGATCATCTTGTACGGAAGCACCTTGTAATCCAAAAGTCTCACTGAATGTACCGATTAAATATACACAAAAAATTGAAACGTCGGTGCCATCGAACGCTCGACGTGTTTTCGTACATCTCTATTACTGCAATTTAGCGCGACGAGTTTGAACAATCGAACTTACATTTTTGTAATGATAAAAACGTCTGGACGAATAAGCTAACCCAATCGTTCAGCTTTTTATGATGAATAGAAACTTATTCTATTTACTTAGATTGATTAACGTTCTATTCAAAGTTACATTGTTAAATCGCACGATCCCTCGTTTTCATTATTTTTTGTCTGGAAACCAAGGCACGTTTTTTTTGTAACGATTATACTCATTATTCGATGAATACAAAATACACAAGCTCTTTGCGTTAATTGATTTATGATTCGAAAAAAATTAATGTCGACTTCGTTGCAATTAAAACCACAAACTTTTTAATTGTTTTTGTTAGCCTTTCCACGGTTTGCAGATACTAAATTCAAGTTCTCGAAAAGTCGTCAAATAGCGATCCTTGAAACGATCTTTTTCGTTTACTTAAATGCGTGTATACAAATTGACGTGATCGCAAGTCGAACACGCAAGTCCTCTGATCGTGCAGGGAGGAAGAACAATTTATCATAATTGTTACATTCTCATATATGAATTTATGTACAGTCACTGTATAATTACAACCACCGAAAGACTCAATCTTTTCTTATTTCAAGTGGTTTTTTTTTAAATTTTAACATTATCTCTTTATCAAACACGAATTATATATCAACCAGTCGAATTTAAATATATTTGTTACTTATTTCTTTTTCTTTCGTCGCAACATGTTTCAACCGCACAATTTCGATCAACGAAATTTGCTAATTATGGTTTACAGCCAGTGAAGATCAAAAATAAATTTCAACTTTGTTGACGTCAAATAGAGTTGCAGCTTTAGACTGGTTGATATGCAATATCATTTGAAAAGGGCAAATTGTCATTCCACGCGGGATTTGTGTCACAGCGATGACAACTTGCGTCGAGTTTTACGACCACGAAATATAACGAATTAATTAGTGTACCTTCTATAGCAAGCTTTGATGGGAATGAGTGCCGAAACATCAAGCCTGCGACCCAAAAAGCTCCTTTCGTTATTCAAAGTAGAAGCTCTCGTTGAAATGTGTGGAGTCGCAGACTACCAAGTTAAGGCCCGAAATAGGATTCACAACCATTCTAGATGTAGAGGAGCGCTGGGCGAGCATCAGTACTCCCAAACAATTGTTAATTGAATCGATCGGATCATCTAATTGTATTATTTAAATATCAACAATTTAAATTCTAGCATCATGATATGACAAAACTAAAAATTAAAATATTATCTAGCTCCTAAGATTAATTGTGAGTCAACAGCTGTTTAAAAGTACGTCAACTCGCACTCGCAAGCTCCTTAGAAAAAGAACTCATATGTTTGTTCTAAAATTAGATGACGGCGAATCTTTCGATCACCCGACGCTCTACACGCTCATGTATAAAATTTGTAACAACTTCATATATTAGAGTCAATTGTATCTTTAATTATATATTTGTATATAATAACGAGTCAAACTTAGCCTACCTTAAAGCTAGATTCTATCTTAAATGAATGCCGTCAAAAGTGCCTTGGCGTCACATGTGCTTTCAAT
Source organism: Trissolcus brochymenae (assembly GCA_030523145.1). Lineage (NCBI taxonomy): Eukaryota > Metazoa > Arthropoda > Insecta > Hymenoptera > Scelionidae > Trissolcus > Trissolcus brochymenae. The sequence goes on along the minus strand of JAQQRF010000269.1, from coordinate 33,012 downwards.
TGAAATTCACTAATCTCCGATCGAACGAAATGGGCGCCGTTTGATAATGCCATTCGGTGCACTTCTACCGTTCGACACGACTCGCAGTTTAACGAATGATCCATTCACATTCATTAATCTGGCCCAGGTTTTCGAGAGAGAAAATACTCACGAAATATCAAACCCGAGTCAGCTCGTGCTTAAAATTATAATTGGACCGCGAATTGCATGCAATATTTTATTGACGTGTTATATTACATTTGTCATCGTCGTTTACACTTTTATTTAGAGTTTTGAAACAGTGTTTATATATTTATCATAATTTTGTTTCTAAAATTTTGAACAATATAAAGTTTCATGAATGCATTTTTGTTTTAGAAATCCATTATACATATGAATTAAAACTGTGAAATTGCAAACCATCCGAGGTCCAATTTGTTACACATCCCAGAATTCAAAACGAAGACAGTTTCGTTCAATATTTGAGCATGCTTCGAATGCAACCTGTTAATTCTGTTCCAACTTGTGTAGCAAGTGTGCTACTCAACAATTATATATTCCAACGATCATCACAATAACAATATACACGTTTCCAGACATGCTAAACCCATTTCTTTTCAATACACACGTCAATAATAGAAATTTCGCTGTTTGTTTGAGTGGATTACTTTTATCCAACAAGTTTCGCTGAACAGTGTTTCGAGACTTCTCGGAACGGTTCGCCAAGAGCACTCAAGTTTGTTCTCAATATTGTCGTTCGAAAGTAAAAATTGAATGTTAAAGCGATGGGCAAAACTTGATTGACGATACAGCAGTCGAGCTTGATTTGCAAAATGTATATCATGTGCGCTTAGGCAATCAATGTCCAAGTCGCTCGATTGGTCTCAAAAGTTGCGCAGGACAGGATCGACGGCGATGGAAGTCTGGTGACTGAACCCGTTTGGCCAAGAGTCGTTTAATAGCAATCCTATAACTTTAAAATTGCATGGAAGCGATACGATTTTCGAATAAAAGTGTTGCTAGTTGTCGATTAGCAGCGTCGGTTGGTGTCTCGTACGCTCGTTCGAAGTCAAAAATCGACTACGTCCAACGGTTCAGTTTTCTTTGGCGTCACTCTCGCGAGAGGGAGTGCGCCCTGGGTAGCAGTCAGTATTCTTCCTCGTCTTCCTCGAATTCGTCCTCTCCCAGGATGCTATTCAGAAAGGCATGTTTTCTATTTAAATGGTATACCAAATACTTTCACAGTAACTAATTTGGCAAAAGCTTACTTCATTCATAATAACATTCAAGATCAATAACAAATTTCGTGTTCAAATGTTAACAATTAAAAACAAGATGTTTCTTTAAATTCTGAACGAACAAATGAAAGAAGTAAGTTTTTGGGAATGATATAAAAAAATGCTTCTGTAGCTTCCATGATTTTGCATATGTAATAGTTACTTACTCTTCCTTTCTGTCGTACTTGTCGATGAGACTTCTGCTAGGCCCACCGCAGCTCTTGCCAATAGGTGGACAGTACCAATAACACAGCACACTTAGTGAAACTGTGAATAGCAGGATGGGTACTGCCAAGGCCAACACCAAGTATTTGAGATTATCGTCCCACGAGTACCTATAACCAAACAACTGATACTATCCCATTCGTCTAAATTCATTGGATATTAAACATTTGCAATTGATACCTTGCAACTACCGTTTCAGGGTTGGTCCTGCTGTAATAACACGGGAAAACCTTTCCGACATTAAGTATCCCATACTTTTTGGCGAACTCTGAACAATTAACTCGGGGAGGATAGCCACAACCTTCCGTATTTACAAAAAACCTCGTGTGCGCCATGTCCCATGGCACTGACCCTAGAGGCTTCGTGATGAACTCTTCGTACGGTAACTTGGTGTAGTTCACTTTGATCTGGTGACATCGGAGAGCTGCGCTCGTGCAACCTGAAATCTCAAAATAAATTAATGACTGAAACTCGACCTTTGTCACACAATGAATCTTCGCACACATCCAAAGGGAACATAAAACAAGAATTTAGGTCAGCCATAAAATGTCCTTTGAATTAATTGTGTAACATGAAGTTACAAAATTGATACTGCGGCAGAAAACAAAGTCAAATTGTCTTCGTTCATTTTTTTACTTTATAAATGAGTAAAGTTTGTTGGTAAATTAATTGTTCAACTTTTTGAATTGGGACATTGTTACGAAACCCACCTTCCTTGCAACTAGACCAGGAGCAGTTTTTGAGTCCTTCCGCGTAAACATGGGCCGAAGTGACGCAGGCAACAGGTTGTGGCGTATAGTCAGACAGGATCGTGGAGATTGCAGGTTCGACGACAAACGGTATGAGAAAAAGAAAAGCAAAAACCGCCAGGATGGCGGTGGTGCCCATGCAGAGCGACGTGTAAAACTTGGCCTTCTCCACCAGGGCCTGCACCTCAACAACGGGCAGCACCCCGCTGACGATGCTCGACTTGGTATCGTCCTCATCCTCCTCTTCCTCCCCTTCCTGTGCACCCATGATCACCGTTGACTCGTCCGAATCAATGATTGCAGCTCGCGAGCCTTTGCGGGCTCGAATTGTGAACATTCGCAAAATCAGAAGTTATCCTAACCAATAGTATACAACTTGTTATCGTAATTCATGCCTAACTAGCTGCAATGGCAATATGTGAAGCAGCCATAAAATAGCTTCCCTCTGTATTTTTTTATTCTTCTTGTCTTGTTTAATTCAAAGTCAGTTTTTAATTGATGTCCTTATTCTCTTCTATTAGGTAATAGGTTTTTTTTCTGTATAATTGTATCTCGCCAGCAATTGTTGGTTAGTCCTCAGCCTCTGTCTCGTATTTGTTTTTTGGTTTTTTTTTTTTTTTTTTTTTTTTTTTTTTTTTTTTTTTTTTTTTTTTTATTGAATGGACGTGCGAGCGTCTCCAAAACGTGCGGGCAGTGCGAGTTGGAAAGTCTTGCTTTGGATGTGTGTGTATATCAATGAGATAATAATTTTAACCACGCGTTCCCCCCCTCTCTACTTGTTAGTGTCCACGTAGAGAGAATATCGACTGCCGAGCCGGACTCTCCTCCAGGAGGGGAATGCCTGCAACCAAAAATTGTTTGAACAAATAATTTCAAACACTCAACTGCATCAGACAAATACTTTATTCATCTAGTTTCAACTGTTTGAGACATAGAACCAAATAAAATAAACCGAATATTAACATGCATTTCTTGAACATAGCGACAATTTTTATAAAACGTTGAGAAACGTTAACTTTTGCAATTATTTTTTTATTTATTGCGATCATAATTTATGATCGTAAACTTTATTGGGATCGTAATTCATTATTAAATTCAGAAGATAAGTTGTATTCGTCGTACTTCTTGATAATTTAACACACTTGTGGTCTAGCGGAGGTCTTGTGTCAACTATAAGATCCAAAGTAGCTTAAGGTTAGATTAATACGTGCACGGAGTTTAACAATTTCGAAGTTTCTTTCTGTCCAATCGAACCGCAGAATGAGAATTCGAAAACGTGGATTTGAAAACAAAAGCCACGAGAAGAAAACTGTCGAATCAAAGAATGTAATTAGTGAAATGAAATAAAAAGCTACGCTCACATTGACTTTCCATTCAACATTTATTATTCCAATTAAACACTTTATAAATTTCGTTCTTACAATTTTGTACACTAATTAATGTTCATAGTGAGTCGATTTTGTTTTTCAGTAAAAAAACTATCGTTCGAGCTCCAAGCAGGAATGTATTTATTTTGCAAGATCTATCGTTACATTTGGTTTCCATTTGAAAAGCGGCCTGTTCATTTTATCAGTATACAATACGAAGTAGAAAATGTATAAAAATATTTTTTGTTCCTATCGTAGTATGTGCGTACGTGTGCCAAAAAAAAAAAAACTTTTTTGCATAAGGTAGATGCACCCATTATCAAAAGGGATACCACCATCAACGAATGTTTTAGCTGTAAAATTAATATATAAATACAAAGTTAACTTCAACTTATTTTTATCTCTAAAAGGCAGTTTGATTGATTAATTTAATTAAAAAAAGTGAATAAAAAATCTCGCAAGGAAACTATTCAATATAATTGTAATTAATATCTTTTTCGAATAGTGAAAGTGAGGTAAAATAAAATAGACATGTTTATTTAAAAAAAACATGCTTCCTCTGCATTTGTTAAACTTCCAATAAATCTCGATATTTGCGAATCTTTTTCATCGATCTCCAATAACCGGAACATGTATAATTGTATGAAAACATAAAAAAATTTGTTATATTTTTATATTAAATTGCATAATTTATTCAAATATTTAAAGCTACGAATGTCCCTTAACTTTGCGACAATAGGTAAATCTACCTTATAATACTTTCTACCTTATAACAGTAAATCTACCTATCATCAAGCAAGATGATTACAAATCGTGCATTAACCCATTATTTGTAAAAGCCACCCTCTCTATATCTGCTCATCAAAGACCGCCAATTTGACAGCACCAATAGCAGTGTGTGTTCTTATAACCTCAAAAACGTTTGCGCCCATAGTCTGTGAGCATATGGTCACGTGATCATTAAAACATCCTCATTTTTAAATCGCCGCTCTGCTACTGGTTGAGCTTACACTCATGATGATCCGTGAGTCTGTACACGAAAAAAAATGAAAACTATATAGACATCCTAAATAGTGCGTCGGTCGTACTTAATTACAATGCATCCTTCTGAACTGAAAAGAAACTCTGTTACCCTTGTTCGGAAGGCACGTGATACGTAAAACGGCAGTGTGTAACCGGGATCTCTATATTTAAGATCTAATTTAAGATCAATAATAATTAGCCGCTCGAAAATCTCAAAATCAAGTGCGTCAGACCTACTTTAGGAAGGTACGTCTGTAGCTCTAATTTGTTTTCCGTGTACAGATATTGGGTTAAATAGAACTTTAGCTTAACATTATATTAAAAATTGTGAATCGAAAAACAATCTCAACTTTCCTGGACGTGTTTGCACAACACAAATATCATTCTATACTTATCGAATTACAGTACAAGCAAAGTTGATTCAAATGTCCTAGAATATACCATGGGGGAAAAAGAAGCTACGACTGAGTTTGAAAAACAATTCGTGACAATTCGAAATCGGTATCGCCTACTGAAAAAGCGTCAGCCCAGGACGAATCACCCATATATTAAAAAGAGTTACACAACTAGAAGGGGGCAAACATAAAATCCATCCGTGCGTAAAAAATCAATGCTCGCTAAGCCTACATGATCCCAACCCCGACTGAAAAACACAAAGGCGTGCGCCTTACGTGACGGATCTCAGAGCGCCATGACGGAATCTCCTCCGCCGGCGTCGCTCAGATTGGCGGAGTTGCTCTTCTCTATGGCCATGGCCGCAATGGCTCCCGGGGTGCCTTTGAACCTCATCTTGGCATCGTCGCCCACGACCACTCTTCTCTGACAGAAGATGAGCGTCAGACAGCTGACAATAAAAAGAATGCTCGGCAGTAGGAAACCGATGAGAAATTCCATCTTGGTGCTCTCCAAATCGAACCTGGACACAACCACGTCGGTGTTCTTTTCGGCGTAAAAACAGGGAAACCTGGCCCTGGCGTTATGATCAGACCCGTCCTTCCCATACTCCAGCAGGAAGTACTTGCATTCGTCCTTCAAGGTATTGACGCAGCCCTCAAGGTTGATGAGCAGCCTGCTCTCGTTGGCAATGATGAGGTCGCTCTCCGGGGGCATGACCTTTCTGGTCTCATCCAGAGGCTTGGTCGCATAGACAGCTAGGTGGGAGAGGTAAGTAAAATTCGTGAGATCAGTGAGCATGTCCTTGGCCAGGACAGATCCATTGATACAATCGACCGCCTCGACCCCCGAACTCGAGTTGAAGACCCCGTAACAGGAGGCTATCATTACATCGCCCCTGTTTTCGTTCCAGACCTCCTTGTCCGTCTCGACCGAGATTGCACTCTCGCAATGGCTGAGATAGACCTTGTCCCCGCTCAGAACTATGACGTTCTTGTTCCTGGTGGGAATGTCGACGCACCTGCGGTCACAGTTGTAAGGCGTGCGGATCCTCTCGCAGGTGCCGCGGTTGCAGTTGAAGAGCCCATCGATGTCGATGCAGGTGATCTTGCCGCGCCTGCCGGAGCACTTGAGCGGCGGGTCGGTGTCATGGAACACGCACTCGAACGCGTCGGTGATGTTGATGCATGTGCCGGCGCTGCAGTTGAACGTGCCGGTGAGGTTTCGGCACTCGTCTGCGATGCACTTGGCCTTTTTCGCGGCCTCCTGGTCGATTCCGTAGCAGGTCTTGTTGGTCGTGTTGGTGCAATTGGCCAGCAGGATCGTCGAGCCGTTGCGCCTGAGGTTCACGTAGATCTGGATGCAGGGCCCGGAGGTTTTGGAGAGGCACCACTCACCGCAGCTGCCCCACTCACAGTTGTCGATGTTGGCCGCGCGAATCGTCGTGCACATCACCGGGGTCTCGCTGATCCCGGAGGACATGGCGCGCGAGCTCGGCATGTAAATCGCCACCGTTAGGTACACCAGGGCCACCGACGACAGCACCGCGGTCATCTGACAGATGCAAATGGTGCCGCAGATTTTGGTGTCCTGCGGCGGCACTACCAGATCCTCCACTGCCACCTGCTTGCCCATGACGATAAGGATGCTTGACTAGGTAACGAGCATAACCACTGCCCCTTGACGATTTGCAAGTCGGACAATTGTCAAAAGGACGAGTCTAACGCGGACCGCGACACTACCTCGGAGCTGTCTCCTGTCTGTGTCTCCTGGACGCAAACGTAAAACGTGCGTCCGCGCACCAGATCGATATTTGAGTCTGCGCGCGATCTTGGACAGGTTATACTGCAGTGACGTCACCTACTCGCTGCCGTTTTAGGTCGATGGTATGGGTGGGCACAGGTGACTGCATCCATGCGCCTTACCTTGTGGGATAAATGCAACATGCAATCGATTTTTTTCCTCCCCCACTCGCCAGATGCCAATTCTAGTTTGCTGTTTTAGCGCTTTCAAATCGATTTTTTTTTCAAAGTTCGAACAAGAATAGATGTGATTTTGATTCTTCATATTTTTTATTCCACTGAAATGCAACTTGCATTATATCTATGCTCGAATTGTGCCTGAGTGTGACACGTTCAAGTTATTGACAAAACTTTTATTACCCTTATACTGGTATCCATCAAAAACTTTATTTGATTACCAGTTATGAAAGGTGGATCTGGTGCTATATGTTCGAAAAAAACATCAATGTCGGTGTACAGTACCGTCCTATCGTAAAAAAGAACAAGGTTACCCAACTGAAGAGTAACTTGCAATTGAATAAATTAAACCGCTGGCTGATTTTTTTTTTTTTTTTTTTTTTTCATTTGGACAGATATTATTATTGATTAATTTCCGGATGGTTTGAATTCTCTTTTGAATTTGATCTCGTAGTTTAAGATGTTTAATGCGAAAATAGCGCGTTTGTCGATTTCAGCCGGGTGGTTGAGTCTGTTAACCCAGAGCTCAGCACTATTGTGAATTGGTTCTTAAGTAGGTTAACGTTACGATGACTGCGCAATCGATTCTGTCTATGTTTAGGGTCAGGCACATTCAAAAATGGGAACCATGTGATTATACATGATTTCAATATTAACCAGCATGGATTGCTGCTGCTGATAGGCGCTGAATTTAATTGCAAATCGAATCTCATCACTTTTATCGCCAAGAGATGTGTGCATTGCAATTTACGTTAGTGTATATCAAAAACACAAGTTTGAACAATAAAAAAATTCCTAATTCAAATGGAAACTTGAATTTGTTCAAACTTTAAAACAAACTGTAAAAACATTCTTACAAATTTTAAACTATTTCATTAGGAATTCATTTGTCATCAATTTGTAAATCAGAACAAAAACAATATTGAAACAAAAATCATGATGAACTAAAAACACGGTTTACTTTTGTTCATTTTTGTTGTAAATACAGCTTTAAAGAATATCCATTTACTCAATTTTTTTCTCAAGTTATCATAATTTTATTTATAAAACTGAGTCCTTCAAATCAAACCATTATAACTTTTGTATTACTTCAAACTTGTATTTTCAGTAGCGTTAAAGTGACCCATTTGCAGTAATATATTTTTAGATGTCATCGGGTTCAAAGTACAATATCGATCGTTTTACGGAAAACGATCCAACTGATAACGATAAAAATAAATTTTCGACTGCCGTTTCGCAACAACGGTGCAATTGTTACACTCGCTCTCTTTTTTTCACGATTAGCAGTCGCGCAGACTTAATCGGTATCGATGAAAGCAAGCGCCCAGACAATTGTTTGTCATCGTGCATACAAGCAACAGCTAGACGGTGCGGTGCCCTTCGTCATGCAGAATTTCTTTGTAACGAGATTGCCTTACCCCTATCGTGCTTCGGATTATTTCAACTCGTCGTCAAAAGTATCAGCTTTACGATGTTATGTAAGGCGATTTGCTTTCGTTGCGCAACAAAAAGCACACGATTTTTTTTGCAGTACAAAAATATTGATACACCAAAAAGATTACACCTTCATTGCGATCATTTCCCTTTTTCTTTTGCGTGCGATCCAGTCGATTTCTCGACGACGTGACTTTCGCGACCGAGAGATAGTTCTCCAGTTATATATAGACGATAATGAAAAGGTATGAATAATTCAGTCGGAAGGAAGTTTTCTTCTTTTTCTTTCTCGGTCTTTTTTTACGTTTTATATATATCGACTAGATAATAACAGCGTATAGTTTCTCTTATGTAACGCTTAAATATAGGAAACATATCCTTCGCCCTAAACTGTAATGAATAAATTTTTTAATGACCGAGGTCTATGCTCTCATTATCGGCGTCTTGTATATAATTATAAAAATTGTGTCAATTTCAAATTTTTATTCTAAAGTAAGCATATAAAACTTGACTTTAAAACATTCTACTATTAAAAAAAAACACTTCACATTCATCACTATTTTAATTCTTTTGCTTCATTTTCGATTTGTTAACAAAAAAAATTGTTCTTCAAACCAGGACATTTCAACATTTTTAACCGAACACAGAAACCGAGTAAATATCTTTATCTCATTAAAACCATGTTTTACTCGAGAAGTCCATAAAGAATAAAGTCAGTCGTTTAAACAGACTGAAAAAGTTTAGTTTTTCTAATGCTGTCTAATGCTGTTTGCATTTAAGCAGTTTAAAGCACGGGACAAATTGTGCATAAGAATAATGTGATCTCGTTTGCTTTGGAAACAGTATATCACTATAGAAGGGGGACGAACATGACCGAGAGCAATCATCCGCGAATATGGTAGCGATTGCCCAAGCCGATCTGTATACATGGGTTACGGTTCGAGAAATTCGCCGGTGGCACACATGTCGATATTGAAAAGCCAGAATAGGCTTTTGAGAATAGCGCGCGTGAATATGCTTTTCCAGCGATTGCACGTCGTTCGGCACTTTGCTTTTGTCGCGATTGTTCAAGCTTTTGGTGCATTGACTCTTGTGTTGGCTAAATCACAGGCTTATTCACCAGACACTTAATCGCTCTTCAGGACTTTGTCAAAGCTGACACCTGTTTTTTGTCGCGAATAATTTGCTAAAACACAATCACCGCATTGTCACTATGTTCCAAAGGAAAACTGATTTTAAAAATTGACACATTTTATTGTTACATTGAAAATGATATTGCAAAAATTGATTTATTTTGAAACGAAATTAATATTTTCGACCGTTCAAATTCGAGAACGATCTCGAAAGTATTAAAATCAACGATATTACACCGCGTGTATCTACACTATCAAGAGAAGTCACGTGTCGGATAAAAACAGAAAGGAAAATCGCACTTGTATCGTAAAAAAAGGCGCCGAAACACGCCGGACAAAACTCGGTTCGAATCACTTGTTGAAAATTTATTTGTTAACAAACCTTCAAACAGCTACGACGTCTTTAAAGGACGAAAAGTCGCTCCTGCGGTTTTCTTGGTCTCTGAGCGGACAGAGACAAGTTGAACGGATGGTGTTTTTTTTGATGAGTGAGCGGGTGTATGACATGTGGTTCGCGATCCCGTTGCTCAACTTGCTTGCAGCTTGAGCGCCCAAACTTGATTACTTTTTGGTTTGGGATGAGCGAGCTTGGTCCGCAGCAGAGCTTTCGTAAGGAACAACAAAAATGGCGGAGCTCAGCAGCTCTGATGGCTCCACCTCGGAATTGCCGTATCGTATCATAAAATCAATACTATAGTACGTACGCGCAGCCACACGTTTGTGCCCATAGCCGGTTTCCACAGATCAACTGTGAACCACTGTTTGTGTCTGTTCCCCCCGAAGTGGGGAGGTTGTTACAATCGCTGCAGTTAACAAATTAAATCCACCGCGGATTCAACTTTTTTTTCATCGAATCTAAAAATTGATAGTTTTTTTTATTTTTAATGGTTTTTATTTAATTGAATAATCACTGACAGATTTCTTTTTTAATTTTTATATATTTTGAAAAGTTAATAATGGAAAATTCCATCTTCACAATTTTTTTACATTCAAAATTGTCAAATAAATGTCAACAAGTATTCGGACAAGAAAAATAAAATTAGTAGTAGTTAGTAAATATATAGTAGAGTACGATCAATATGACGTTTCATTTCACTGATTCGATGAAAGTTAATTAAATAAATGAATATTCAGGGTATCAAGATAAATGCATCTCATCAACACATCATCCGACTACTATCTTAATTTATTTTGACTGCAATCAATACACCGACTCGCACTACTGAACGTCTCGATGTCTGACGAAACTAAAATTATGCTACTGACATTCATAAAAGACTCTCAGAGTAACAATACCGTTTCATTATGTATATTGTATTTTTGCTTTTTTCTTATTTCTTGGCTATTTCAATTTCAAACTTTGCAGACGTCGTTATTTTTTATTCCCAACAAATTTAAGTGGAATTTCAAACTACAGGACTTGAAACTCAAAGATGTAATCTAGCCAGATTAAACCATCGAGGTGTCACAATGTATATAGTTTGGATTATATGATCAAACTGTTATCATACAATTTGAATTAATTATTTATTTTAGCAACAAATTAAAATGTAGCATATAAATTATCACAAAAATGTTTCTGTTATATTTTAAATTGTTACAAGTCTGGAGAAACATTTGTCCCCTTTTCTTATTTTCATTGTATATCAATGTAATCAAAATTAGTTACGATACTAATTGCGATACTATTAATTAATTAATACGCAATAATAATAATAATAATAATAATATGCAATCAATTTTGCATTGTTATAGATATTTAATTGTAAGTTGTAATAACACATTTGAAATCGATTGTCAATATATTGCAGAAAAATTTATCGAAAAAAAATGTATTTAATTTTGAACACAAATATGTCCTCTCTGGCTTTTTTGTGTTAAGTAAAGAGAAAAAATTGAAAACACTTGAAAAATTGAATCGAGTGATGAATCTTACAATAAATCAGACAACCATAATGTATGTCGAGCAAACGGTCTAATCGCAATTTGGATCAGATAATTGGCGGTTTGAAATTCAGCAAAGATATCGTAGCATCTCAAGAGACACGTTGATGAAAAAGCTGAGCCCACGCTCGTTAAAGAATCGCTCCTGGAATGGCTCCCGATGCACTTTGCGATAACAGCAGCTCCAACAATTAACCGCGAAGACTTATCGGCGTCGTTTGCATGTGACGCGAGGATATCGACAATCAGTGTACGACAGGAGGCACGTGGTGTGTCGGAACGTTTGGCCCACATTTCAGTTGACTGGCTGCCAGCCAATATACCCTCTGTCCCGTCCGCGTCGGCTTTTCTCAACTGATCTCAAATTTCGCTCGAGTCAACCTCTTGTCGAACGCCATTTTCGTTATTGTGCCTGCTAACAAAGTGCAATGGCTGTTAATTGCTTTAAGAGCTTTTATTTCTTTTTTTTTAATTTCAAACCACTTTGCCATCAGACACAACAACGTAATTGAAGATAAACGAATTACCCTGAAATCAATAAGCAATTAAAAATATATTTGAAAATTATTAATACACGTTCAATAAATTCCAGTTTTTTATTTGAATTTTATTTTAATATAAAAAGGCGTTTCTGATAATTCAATATAAACTTCTTATCTTATATGGTAACTTCTTCATCTTATATGGTAAGATGATTAAGAATTTGTCAGCTTTGTTATGGAAAAAACTTCAGTTGAAATTTGATGTCCATCTCGCAATTCTTGACAGACACCTCGTTAGATGTGCGAGCTAGATCGGTCATATTTGTTATACCTCACAAACAAGTGTCCTTTCAGAGAGCCAAGTGCTCTTTACTTTGAATGTACGCGACGAGGTTCATTATAACATTGTCAAGTCTACTTTTATGGATTTGTTTTGATCGACCACTTGTCCTCCTTTGTTCATTAGCTAATATTTGGCCTGTTTGTCGATTGAGCATGCTTTTATTAATAGAGCTGCCACAGTCTTAGAAATGAATTTTTAAAATCATTCATTCTTTGGTAGTCAAGTTGATGTTATAAATAGAAAAAAAAAAAGAAAGTTCACAATATGAGAAGTTAAAACTTTCCATTGATTCATCGTCTATGATAAATAAAAAAAAATTCTCATCAAAGGTCGGCTGGTTGAAAGATTCGATTGGTCAAAAGATTGAACTGTTCAAAAACTTCAAATGGTCCACAAATTTTCATAACAAAGAGGTATCCATGAGTTTGAAAAATGCGTCACGACAAATAACGAAGAACGATAAACGAGTGTTCTAGAGAACACGAGTAGAGATAAAAAAAACGAGAGACGTCACTCAACGTGGATTTCGATAGTTCATCGAACTGGCAAACGTTTCAGAGCCTCACTTCTTATTCCAACTGCAAATATCGTGAACATTCAGATTAAAATAATTTTTCTTTCTTCGCCACTTGGATTTTTTTGCAGCACTTCTAGTCCTGCATTGTTTCATGCATAGCTCTGATATATGATGTTTGCGGCAGAAAAAGCGGTTGGATCACACGTGTTGACGATGAATGCCAAGTTATTAGAGTCGCTATAAATTCTCGTGAATTTGGCCGAAGAAGGAAATGGGAATGTGCTGCTCCAATTTTTTGCTTCGTCTAATTTTGTAATGACTTGTAATTATGAGATGGAGCTCGAAAGATGTGAAATCGTGAATTTTGTTTTAATGTAGACATTTCGCGCTGGCTCGGAAAAATTAACGAGGCGATAAAATGAAAACTTTTCGATAATCCGGGGACGCGTTTGAGGAAACAAGGCCAAAGTGGGTATACGAGCGGGCGTTTCATAAAGTTATGATTTCTGTTATTGTGTGCACTCGGAAACTCAACTGCCGACATTTCCATTTCGGTGCCGCGGTCGTTTCTCGAATTGATTCTTCTATTTCTTAGTTTTGAACTCATGGTTTATACATTACAACATGAAAAAAAACAACTTTTACATGAAATCTTACAACTGATTTATAAAAATTAAAGGAATCAGTTAATCAAATAACACTAAAGCAATATTAAGCAGTATTGATTCATCGCATATCTCATGATGATAAAATCAGAAACTTTGTTTCGAAGTGTATAAGCTAATTCATGGTAGATTTAGTTCGGTTAATCAAACAGCCAATCTCGAAAACTTAAACCAAGTTGATGTAGGTTGTTTGTTTTTGACCTACCGCAATTATGATCTTGTTGAGCATGTGAAATGAAGTTGATATTGTCTTTTCGTATTGTCAGAGAGAAGATCAATTTCTTAACATCATTATTGACCAATCTAACAGATTGAAACATTGTTGGTAGATTAAAAAAAAAGATCCATTTTATTATTCAGAAAAACAGTTGACATTTATGAATTAATTTCTTATTTGTTTTAAAATAACTACAAGAACCATGTACACATGACCATACCCAAGGAGAATTTGAAATTCAAATGAAACAGAATCTCTTCAACACATCACTTTGAGAAGTCTATAAAATACCGCTTTTAGAAACCATCATTTACACAGTCCCTAATTCTCAACACAAATAATTAATTTTTGTGCAGTATTTCAAAAAAGGAATCTACGTTTAAAATGGGAAAAAAATGTTTTTATATTGTAAATTGTTTTTATTTTTATATATTTTTTTTTTTTTGTAAAAAATTATCTAATTTCATAAACCAATCTATGTGATGTATACTGATATTAATCCCTTAATTTTAGCAATAATTGGTCTGAATTGAATCAAATGATTAACTAAAGGACCCGAAACAAAAATTTTTGTTGTTAAAGTATCATTTAAAATTGTTATGTAAGCTTTCATTTGCTTTCAACGTTGAAGATACAAATTTATATATTTTCGTATTAATGTATTCATTATTATTATATATTTTTACGATATAAATGATTTCATGTTTCTCTAATATCATTCAGGGTATAACTTCATTATCAAAAATAAAATCTTCCCAACTCAATTTAAACTTAGAACAACAATCAACTAACGAAAAAATTTGAAATTATATAGAATTTGCAATTGTTTGTCATTTTTGGCAAGAAACTTTGGCTTTGCATTTCGAAGAACACCTAGGTATTCTTATAGAAATAAACAATTTCAAATCCTGTGCTCAGTTCATGTTTGTTTTAAATTCAAATTGCGTTAAGAAGATTTTCTTTTTGACAATGAAGTCATACCCTGAATGATATTAGAGGGAACTTAAAATTGTTTTAAAATATAGGAAAATAATATAATTTTTTGATATTGAAATACAGAAAAAAATTCTTAACTCTTTTGGGAAATTTGAATTTAATTTGTTAATAGAGGAAAAACCTTGACTCGTTTTCATTTACCTCTTGAAGAGAATGTGAAAAAATAAAATAACAGTTTAGCAAATAATGAAAAATATCTTGACTCGAACGAAATAATTATTATTATTTATTTATTTATTTTTTTTTACATTTCAGTATCTGTTTTAGATTTGTTTGAAATAATGTTCGCTTTTAATTTTAACAGAAAACAAATTATAAAATGTTTCAAATGATGTTTTTCTATTACTATTTAAAGAGGGATTATTTACACTTAAGATAAACTCATTTTTTATGTAAATCATGAAAACAGCTAAAGTTCTTTTGAGTTTTACGACTCTTTAGAATATTTAATTAAATATTCTTGTCGAAAATAAATTGAAATTTTGTATGCAAACTAGCAAAGAATGAATCAAAATAAAATATGTTCATTACAAAACTACTATTTTTCGGTTTGAAATGTTAATTGAGACCATTTGTTTAATACACGTTTAGAATTTTTGTTCTTGTTTTTTAGTTCGGAATAAACATACTAACAACATTATTCGTATGTTTGGCTATTGTGTTCAAAATGAAAATTAGACCAATTAAGTATATAATCCCAAAAACCCAAAATAAACACAATCGAAACGAGCGGTTTGCAAATTGCGAGCAAAAGTGAAATGAGATGATGAGTGCACCGATGAATTCGACTATATTTCGAAGTGTAAGCATTAAAAGTGTTTTCATCTTTTCCGATATTTGAAAAAATTGTCGCGTTTCTCTCTTAATTTTTGTTCATTGAACGAACGTGTTACAAAAACGCATCTAATGTTTTTTGCAATGTTTCAAAAATGAAGATATCTCTGCTAACAATAAAACATGAAATATTTGATTACAAAGATTTCAAATTGTTTATATCTGAATGGACAATGTTGCAAATAAAACATTGAAAAACAAAAACTGGCTTGAATTCGGGTTAGAAAAGGATTTAGGAATTATCGCACAGTGAACAAGTACTAATTTGCGAAGAAAGAAAGTTTGATCGGCAGACCTGATGAAAGTCTCGGCAGCTGAAGCTCGAGTCTAAATCCAGGATCGATGCACCGCTGCAGCCCGTCTGGCCTGCTTTAATTCGCTGAAAGAATTCTCGTACGAGCGGCATTCTCGGCGCGGCCGTTGCTCGAACGCGGGGGCTCGAAGGCCGCCTCACCACCCCCTGGGACAGTGGCGTCGGTCGATGCCAGTTCGCACCGTCGTGGCGCTCCCGTCGCGGGCAAAGTAAGCTCGTCCAAAAGCCAGGCCGACTGCAGTGGTGTCCCGGCATCATCCGGCGTCGCGTCGAGTCCTCACTTGTGATTCGGCGACCGCGCGTGCAAAACGGTGCGTGACCGCTGAAACATGCCACCGAGACGATAATAAACGGGTCAGTTTGCTGAGAAGCCAGGTTGGTCGTCGCTAACAGCCATGACGTAGACCTGGCCCGAGTGATAAGTGACCAGACCGTCGCCGAGGATACCTGGGGGCCGGGGGAACACCCGGCCAATGTGTAGCCTGTGACGACGTGGTGGCCTCCTTCGAGTGGCAACTTTGCGCACACAGCAAAGTTAACTGGGAACACGAGGAGGGACGATGCGGGGGCACAGGAAGAGGGCGACATGCCCGCACGAATTCTCTTCCGCTTTATAGGGGGTAACCAATCCACCAACCGCTAATCATTCGTGCCTGTACTATTTTTTCTCTCATACCTAAATACAACCATAAAAAGAAAAGACATTATTTAAAAATAACGTTCTACTAATCACTTTTTGAACATTCAAACAAAACAACAAGTTTTCTTCATACTTCAGATTCAACATTCGCTCTTTTCAGATAAACATTTTTTTGCTATGTTTGATTAAATCCTTGGTAACAACTTGAGGGTTATGTTTAGCTCATCTAATGGTATAGGTCAGAATTCGGATGTAGGTCTCTGGTGCACGGTATGACCTATTCGCACCAGGATGACAATCGTTTTTTCTTTCCTTTTTTTTTTTAACTTTCTTGTCTTGTGTAAACTTGATGGCTCCAAATTAACAGTCTCCTGATTTAACTTCTGGTGGACTCCTTCCAGTTTTTTTAGAATTGGCCAATAATAAGCAGACGTTATTCGCGATTCTTGAATGTTTAAACGACACTTTAGGGTTATGTTACGAGCATAATAGGTCACATTAAAGACGGACGTGTCCACTATATGGCTGATAAGCATAAATAGGTTAGGCCAATTATAGCACCCGCAACACATCACCGCTATAATTAGTCTATCGGAACAACAAAATATACAAGTTGAATTTCCGGATTACGTCAAGTCAATTGGGGTAGGCCTGCTTTGTTCTCATAACTTCCGTCTGTCCTCAAGATTTGTATGACACTTCTTTTTTATCTCACATAAATAATCATTTCGAGTCTAGAAAAGAAGCCTGAAAATTATGAAATTTGCAAAATTGGACTACATTGAACTTCGACAAAATTGTGAGATTTCAATTTCTTAATCTTAAATTATAAAAACCAAATTTTTCATATTTATCATTAAATTTTAGATAAATTATTTGTTATTATTTATTTGAGATTAACTTAACTTTACTTTTCAAGATTGACTTTGTATTGTTTAACTTTGATGTTAACATTTTCATAATCACAATTACAAGATTCTCGAAATAACTCAAACTTATGGATCAGTGATTCATCAAATCGTGTGCGTATCTTGTTATTGTTTGAGTCTGAAGTTATGTTAATTAATTTGCTAGTGTTATGTCATCACTCTCTCACGAATCAGCTAGTTTTAATTGATAATTGCAGGTGTAGGAATCGCCTTTTCGAACGGACTGAACGAATTGAGCGTTAAGGTGATTCCAGCAATAAATGAACATTGTCCGAATTACATAGAAATTCGAACAATTGGCACGTTTTACTTATTTTCTTCAAGTTTGAACATTATTAAAATGATGAAAATATTGATATTAAATATCTCCAATTAAATATCTGCAAAATATTGCATTTATTAATTGAAAGTACATTTGTTTAAATTTCAAACAAAAGTCTTACATTTCTGATAAATAAACATTTTTTATACAAACATTTGCATAACAATAATTCTGAAAGTTCTAGCAGATAATTATTCAGATAATTATTGATAAAACTTGAAGAAATAAGCCACAGCATTTTTTGAGATTATCTAACTAACTGCTATTTGAAAAATGATATTATGACTATCCTGCTAGAACCACCTTAACTAGCAAAATTGCCGTCTACCTGCTCGGCTTGAGAACACCGATTCATTAGTTGTAAAATGAATTCGCTTCGATTGATGGTTATACGATGCAGATTCGTGACATTACTATGGTCCACGCAAGCCGGCAGAGGCAGAGAGAGGTTGTAGCGTAAATCAAGATGCTATCGAACGCGCGGCGGTACTTAGGAGCGAGGCCTTTATTTGGCTGATTGAGCCGGTAATGAAGATTAAGTGCGAGCGGTGCTCGTTTTATTCCGCGAAAGGAACAAATTTTACGCGTTAATTACTAAACCATGACTGGCGATTAATCTGACTTTTTGAACGAATTTCAGTCGTCAGGATTATTTGTTTTGTGGACCCAGCTGCGATGAAAGATGTTTCTTTAATGAATGTCGGATGAATGTGGCGTCAAATCACTGTCGGATAATTGCTCAGGTCTGCCGAGTGGTTAAAACATCCCCTCGAACAAAAACCGTGATATAATTTGAAAAAAGTTTGTTTTAACGTAAAAAAGAAAAGAAGAAGTTAAACTAGTCTAGGCGTTATATAATTGTAATAAAACAAGTGCAATATGATCTGAATAGCATATGCAGTAATGTTACTTCAAAAAGGTGCACTTTAAATATTCAGCGTGACACACCTAGGCTATTTACGGGTTAAGGCTGTCAACTTCGTGCGAGCAAAAAGATGTATTATTTAGAAATTAGATTTTCACGGAATGAAAATCAATAACAATTTTTTACCGCTTGCGTGGACATAGAATTACAGAACTGTTTTTTTTTTATATAACGTCGCGAATTACTTCTCTAGGAAATGAGAGTATTGAAAAAGAAGGTTACAAAAAAGGGTAGAACTGTTTTTCGGAACGAGTGTTTTCTGAACTGTAGGGAGTCTGGACGATCCTGACCTATTTCATTGGGTGATAAATTAATAATTGAACTGTGCAAAAAATTTGGCTTCTATTTGTATGGCCATTTTGGCGCGCAAATGTTGAGATTGGAATTAAAGATTTAAGATGGGATAGATGTCTTTTGGCTTTCAAATATTTCAATTGCCTATATAACTAAACAAAAACTTGTTTACTTTTTTCATTGTTGCATACTAGTTGCTAAAGAACCTTTTTTGATTTGATAAATAAATGTATGAAAATTCATTCCTTCAAAGTTATACTTATAAACAAATTCTGTAACAAAATATGAAAATATCGAGTTTGACTATTTTGCGAAATTGTGTATGCCGGTTTAAACAAATAAAGAGAATGAAAGGCACGAATGACTCGGCGAAGTTGTTCTTTGTTGAAATTGAAAATATGAAAAAAGGGGTGTCAAATGAATGCGCAGATTGCTTGCCGGTTCATCGTGGGACATCACGCGGCGAGATCCTTGATTGGGCGACAGGACCAGCCGTGATTGCCCGACATGGCAGACGAAAAAGAGGAGCAGACGTTTCTTCAGAAGCTGCTCTTTTACACAACTGCGTTTTTCATCCTCCTCGGCACCTTCAGCCTCTTCGCCTTCCTCTTCTTGGTCCCCTTCGTCATCGACCCTGCCTTCACAACAATCTTCATGCAATTCGACACAAGACCCGCGGAATGCGTCACCATCGACGTTGAGTCTAGGCGAGGTGAACATGTTCACTCTCTTCCAACTTTATGCAGTCGAATCTGAGATCACACTATTCCAATTTGTTTGTTGTTGTTGTTTTTTTTTTTTTTTCAAATAATCTTGATAATGATTCTTATAAATTAAACCCAATCCAAATTAAATCAACGTTTCACGAAATAATCAGAAATGTATCTAAATTTAATTATTACAAAGCTAATTATTTTCTTATTCTGGATGGAAAAAAAATTAAAAGGAATTTCTCAGCTTGCTCTCAGTTCACAAGGCTTTCAAATCAGATATAATTTGAAAGTGATGCAAATTTGTATAATTATATAGAAACATGAATAATCTGTAAATTGATTCGGCTGCATAATGATTGGAGCGGTGGTGTATATATATTTTCAATTTTTTTATATGGTGCACGTTGTAACAAGGCAACATCTATGTGAGAGGGAGCAATTTCTCAACTTATCGATATCCACATTACTCATTGACATACGTTTCGTGAGAGTTGCACATGCGACTGCACGCCGTCCGCAAATTCTTTGAGCTTTTCGTATCTCCTTCCCTCTGCATACCGCCAGGTCGTATCTCTGGAGCTCGAATTTTTCTACCGCATTCCCTCACAGTCGCATGATTTGTATTTTTCCAACTTCAACATTGAATATAAAATCCAACCTGTGTTTCTTTCAAATTTGTCAATCGTACGGATGTGCTAAACTAAATAAAAAATTTAAAATACAAAAGCCAATGTACAAATTTCAATTAAAAATAACTTAAAATAGCGTGTCAAATTACTCTTAATTTAATGTAATTATATTCATCTATTTTATGGAATCGTATGATTCGCAATTCCCTTTTCAAATTACATCGTTTTCATGAATAAATTGGGCGGATTAAATTTACAAAATTCATCGAATCAAAAATAACAAGAGTCCGATTGGTATGGAAATTTCCGCGAACTAACATTTTGATTTGAGTGGCACTTTATTTCACGTCGAACTTGAAGTGTCAAATGATATCGATATGAAATGCCACGGGATCACTTGTGTGTGTCTTGCGTCCGTTTCTATCTAGTTCGAAAATCGATCGATTATTATTAGAAGCGGTCGCGAACGAGACGTTTATTATCACAAACCTTTACGAAACTCACATCGGTGAAAAACACATCACATTGGCGAGCAATAAATTTTCCACAGACCTTTCAACCACGTCGCGGTTCGATGCAACTTTTGGCAACTTCTCTTTTTCAAGTCCTGGTAAACAGGATCTCAAGAGAAGAAAAATAAATAAATAATACGTACCCTTTTTAGTTTCTCGCTGATACAAACTTGGTTAACTGATAATCTTCGTTCTGGATGTGTGTTAAGTGCTTTCGATGTATTAGCAAAAACTGTAATCAATGGTGTGCACAATGTAAAAGAAGTCCGCGCAAACACTACAAAATTGCAAATTTTGTAGCGAAATTTTACACTAATAATGTAAAATTCAACCACTTTTGTGTCATTTTATGTCAAAAAAGTAGATTAAACAACCTAAGCAAAAATTGTATATATGTAGATATATAAGCTGGCATATGTTCTTTTTGTCTAGGTAGTTTAATTTGAGATGAAAAAAAAAGAGAGCAAATCAGACCTGGTGCAATTTTACATCATGTAAAAAAAATTTGATAAATATTTGATGTAATTGTATGAAAAATTTTGTTTACTGTGTATCTGTATATGCAATCAGTGTTTAGCGTTTCGAAGCTTTCTTTGTTCGAGATGACACCAGTATATTCAGCGAATTATGAGGCATTCAAATCCAACTTGCACCTCAATGCCAGGCCCTTCAATGACTGTCCCTCTTTCTCAGCATGCGCACGGTTGTATATAACTCTGCTCTGTGGGTGTTCTCTCTGTCTCTCTCTTTCTCTTTGTTTATCTATTCCATTGACTGTAACATTACACCCAAACGACAATGAAATGTGTCGCGATCAAGTGTTTTGTTGAAATTGTGCTCTGTACAGTAAATCCAGATTAAGCTGATTTCTTTGAACAATTGTCACATAAGTTTTCAAACAAACTATTGATTAATTTTAGTCGACCTTCTGTAAGAACATAGTACTTGAAAGTCACCAATTTAATTGCAACCAAAAAATTGCATCAAACTTATATGTTGAAAAGATTCACTGACACAAATCATGGTCGTTTATTGTAAAAAAGATCAAGCTTAATCAAAGCGGTATAACATTTCATCAATACTCTAACATTTTGATCTTTTGAAGTACTAAGAACATACATTTTGGAAAACTATTCATAGAGAAAAAAAAGGTTCAATGTTGAAATTTGTTTACAAAATTAAATTTTGTTCATATATATAGCATAAATGGTTGCATCTGACTACATATATGCTGCGTATATGAAGGCTTAAATATATGTGCTGACGAAGCTTTGATCAAGTAGGAGTTGGCAATTTCGCAAAGCAGCTGTCGTTGTTGGTTCGTTGTTGGTGTAAAAGATAAAAGAAATAGGTGGCGAACGCTACTGTTGACTGCGGTCCGATTCGTAGGTACAAGCAACTGCTCGTGGACGTCATGCAAAGAAGGTTGCACCAAGGACCTGTACGATTGCACGCAGATTCGCGTCAATTACAAGCTGCCTGTAAATGCGTCCGAGGATTCGACGTTAGAAGAGGGTGGGACAGGAGGAGGTGTTGAGGGTGACGAAAACGTCGGTCACATCAAGTACGAGCGCTCCCTCAGGGAGTACGATTACATTGAGGACCTCGACGACTTCGACGACGAGGACGACGACCTTGGTCTGCCCAAACCCTTCCCTACAGGTAGAATTCACAAACCCACCATCCCAGGTAGATGAGTAAGCTCTACCTGGGACAACCACCTGATCTCTTAACTATATTTTTGAACGAATTAAGTTTGTCCTGCAAACGAAATAATGTCTCCAGACTTGCACTCATAGTTGAGATATATTGCAAAATAGTTGAATTCTGTTAGGTCTTATGGGAAATGGCTCTGAGTGGTACTTCACCGGCGCGAAGCTGTACCCCAACGTAAAAGGCTGTGGATACCCTCCAATGCTGAATTGCACTATTTTCTACCGGCAGTACGCCATCAAGGGACAAAATTTTACATGTTACTATTCAAAAGTGGATCCCGGGGTAGTCATCAGCGACCTCGACATGTGGCAGGTCAATGTCTGAACTTAACTTTGTCCATGGAACAAGCTTGCACTGAAAATGAAAAATATTTTACTTTTTTAAATATTCCTTTCATTGCATCCACATATTTATTATATAAATATACCCAGAGATAAAAAAGACAATATGCATTGGAACAGTTCAGATAACTGTGACACCGAATGCTTTTGATATTTTTGAAAAATTGTTTGAAACGTGCAACTGAAGTTAGAGATTAAAATACAAAAAACATTAAAAAAAAACAGTCTTTGAATAAATTTATAAACCCAATTTTGGCAGTATCATATATTACCCTACGTGTCACAGTTACCTCAAATGCCCCGAAAATTAGGTTTTCTTAGACTACCTAAATTTTGCATTTGAACAAAATTTCCATTAATGTAAAAAAATATGTATTATTATAACTTCCAGGGTACAAGCTTATTCCCTGAACATCACTCTCGTTCTCTCGCGAGGTGCACATAAAAAAGTCTCAATTAACGGTTTATTTTGTGAAACTGTAAATCATCTTTTAAACGATAAATCAATCTGATCAAACATTTTTACAAACCTATTCATTTGGTTTTTCAAAATTGCTGCCCTTGGATTGGGAAAGTCATTAAAACTACTCGTCTACCGAGAAACGTCACTCGGTTAAGCTATAAAATCGGTTTCTTTGGCGCTCGTATTTTCTTCATCCCTTAGACCTTTTCTCCTGAGAATTAATGGTCCAGGGATCTGAAAAAGCACTGGCATCTCCGAGTTATACTTTTTTTATTATTTTTTTTTATAAGTATTCATGGCAGATGAAAGAATAAATCACGTGATCAGTATTCATGTCTGTAGAGAACGATCGTTGGCTTTATATTTTGTTCTCGCCCTCGTTACGTGGTAATATTGTAAATGCTAATCAAAATTTTCCCTCATTTTCGTTCGTTCATTGATTAATGTCTGATTTGGGAATCATGATTTTATCCCTGTGAGATCATTGTGCCGTTTTCGATGACTCGTCGGAGATTTGGTTTGAAATTTTCCATCCATTATCATGATGACTTGACCTAGCGAGCACTCGAGACATTTCATTTCTGCTTCAACTTTATAATGATCTTGAAACTTGAACGTTTATCATACTTTATAGCTGAATATAAAACTTCTCGCAACGTCCTAACTCTTGACGCATCTTCAATCAGAAAGAACTAAACCTTTCATAATTAGCTTTTACAAAGTGACAAAAAATGTCCATTTTCTAAAATTTCGTGAAATTCTGATAATTTGGGCTGTGCTTTATTATTATTATTTCATGTTTGCAAAATTTTAAATCTACAAAGCATATGAAAATGGAGATACTTCATTTACAAACTAGAATAATGCATATGATATACGGGAATGCTGATATACGAGGCATGCATTTTTTTATGATATTAAAAATGAATATTTTATATTGTAAAAGAAAACATAGTGAAAATATTTTAATTAATTGACATACCATAAAATGTGTTGAATGTGTCACAATTTTTTTTATTTTTCCTCATTGTTTGAATTATTTCACTCAAAACATTCAAAACCGCTTCTACATCTTCGGTATCAACAAAATTGTAACGAACAAAAATATAACAAATGCTTCCAACCGAAACTGTGAAGGAACAAGTTCAATCTTCATTTTTCAATTTTATTTCAAAATACCTCGCATGATACGCTAAAAGTCACTTTTATAGATCGGAACCGACAAAATGTTGAGATATAAATTGTTCGATCCCAAGGGTGGCGTATTAAATTTACATTAGATAAGATGGAGATACCGAAACGAGAGAACAGAGAAGGTCGAAACGGATGAAGGCTCCGTTCTGACTGTGCAAAAATGTGTTTTGATCGCAGGTTTACATGAATCTCGTTTACGCGATGGCCATTCCGATACCGTCTTTTATAATTTCGGTGATTTATCTCACCATCGCCTATTTCAAGATTTACAACGAAGATGAGGAAGCCCTCGTAGCCGACAAGGGAGATGATGCCGATGACGAGAAGGACAGCATGGGAACGCCAATGCCACCCACGAGTGGTGCCCTCACACCCGGCAGCGAAGCTTTCAGGGAAGACATGGCCAGCTTCGGGCATCAACTGAAAATCGCCATGGTCGACGACAGTCGCGAAAGTCTCGACGAGATATCGAACTCGTATTCTGTTCAAGGGTAAGATTTGCATTCAATCTTACTAGCATTTTTTTTTTCTTTCTTTTGACTTACTTAATTTTTGGTTTTACATTGACACATTTTAAAAATATCCACAAATAAAATCTGATTTAAGAATCACCTAGAGTTTAACTTGACATTTATACATTTTTTATGACGTATCGCACCGGAGGGATACATCATTCAAACTCCTAATTATCATCGGGTCATTTCGCCTAACTATCGATCTAAACAAAAATGGATGTCCAAATCAAGTTAAACAAAATGTATATTGTTCGTCTATTTACAGCCAGAGGTGCCCAAAATTTTAATCAACTCAACTGCTTGTTTATGCAAAAGTGATTAAGGAACAAAATGTCCGTTAGAAACAAAAATATTGGGTCGTAAATGAGGGCACTCGTTTTATGTCTGAGAGCACATCATTTACCGTCCGAGGAAGTTGAACCGCTGCAGAATCCGTTTGCAAATAAAGAGGAAACCTGTCGTGCAAGAAGACGAGATGGAGCGCAAAATATTGGCCCACCTTTACATGGTTGACCGCAAGTGATATGAAATTCATGCTCAAAAAAAAAAAAACAAAAATGAAATCGGAAATAGAAATAATAAAAAATGAGAACCGACACGAGAGGCCGAGCTTCAAAAAGGGGGAGTTTCCACTGGGACATTAAATTTGCACGAAAAATACCATGCTAGGCCCGCTGGTTTACAAAAGTACCTATCACATTTTTACAATCTGCGATAAATTTTTCATCTCGACTTTCTTCTCTTGCAAAATACTCGTTTTCAACCGAGAGAGCTCCCTTCGGCGTAAACATACAAATCTTGTCAAGCTTGGCAATAATACATTTTTGGCACAAGAAAAAAATTCGTCTGAACTCTTCTTGCTTTTTGGCCTTTAATTGATGTAATTTAAAATCTGTAGGTGAAGCAAAAACAATAATTAATCTTACAACAGTGTTCGTTTACAAAACGAGAAAGATTATTTGCTTCGGTTTCACACGCAGAGATAACGCCGGAACTGAACAAAAGAAAATACGCTGATCCATGGCTTTTATCCCGTCCCATCCTGTAATCCAATGATCTTGGCTTCCTTTTTAGATACAACGTTTTTACGCACCATATACTATTGAGAAACGGAAAAGACGGGATGGGGATGCAAGTGACGCGTCATGCCACTGTGCTTTTCCCGCAAGAACGTGCAGTCTCTACGGCGACTCGGCGTCTGATGTCTGCACAATATCACCACACGCCCATGGTTCCAGATCCATTATTGATGATCAGATATTGATTCGATTAATTCGAATTCGATTTATACTTGCTCGCTATTTCGGCCTCAATCACGTGCCACAGCAGATACGTTCCATCCCGCCTAAAAAAACCAATTTATTTCTTCATCTGTTCAAAATATAAACATTTTTATTATTTAATTTCATAATACAGATTCAATAATTATGATACGTGGGGTAATATTTGATACTGCCGAAATTAGGTTTCATACACAATCATTAAAAACCATTTGCTTGATGTCTTTTAATTATTTCTGTATATAACTGTCACAATTACCTCAATTTGTCACAGTTACCCCAACGGCCTCTACTTTTTTATCACAATTATTTTCATTGACATCATGCAAGAAATTTTTATTATTCAAAATTTGAATTTCAAATAGGTATTTTGTAGAAAATTATTCGTTTTTTTTATTGTTTCTAATAAAAAGTTAAAGTGGTAATACGTAAGATAAAATATTAATTCAAGTGACATTTGTTGTTTGTATTTTGGATCGACGGTCGATCACATTGTTTATTGGTGACAAAAATTTGTTGCGCAAACTTGGTGTGCATGTGACATAAAAACAGAGTGCGTGAGAGGAGGCCACCGAGGCGAGCAAGGACGCAAGCATCGATTCCAACCTACCTCTTCTCAACTCGGTTTGCACTCTTCCGGAATCCCAACCTGAATCGTTCGTCACGCTACAACTTTTGTCCCTAAGTTGCTGTGAATCTTCAAAGCATCGTCAAATACGCTGTTATAAGCAAACAGAAAATTTGTTAGGGCGACGGAGGAAAAAAATTTTTATTTTTCTCTTCACGCTCCTCTGTTTTCAACCAGCTGGATTCTTATCGCGACCATGTATTAAGCCATTATTCGATCAATAGTAATTTCTCAAAGGGAGAGAAAAATTCTGCTTTGGATGAAAGAAAAAAGACGAAGTGGTTTGGCAGTATTATGAGAGTTTCATTATAAATGTTAAAGAGTTTCCAAGTTTATAATGATGGTGAAAGATTTAAAAAAAAAGTAAAGGAAATTTTTATAGGTCAGTTAAAATTAATTTGAAATGAAATGGCAAAAAAAGCAAGTTTTTATGAGGACATTACGATAAAATCAGAATCAAAGTTTAATGCGACGGGGAAAACATTTTCATCCTTCGCCATAAACGTCACCACGGTCACAGGTTCATAATTGAATCAACATTTGGAATCCTTTTACTACGAAAAACACAACCTGTCGTGACTATTTACAGGCTACTGTTTGAATTTCAGTACATCATGATCGCCACAGAGATCTTGGTTATTCAACAAGGCGCATTTCTTGTTTTAGAAAAACATCGCGCGCGACAGTCTAACTGTGTGGCAATTCAATCAAATATCCAATCTCTTTTTCTTATAACTTTATTTTATTTTTTGTATTAAAAACGTTTGAGGGATATTGTTTCACTCAACTGTGACAAAAAAACTTGAAAATCGATTTAATTTACGAATTAATTGAATCGTTAAAATATATCAAGGGGTCGAGTACCATTTCAAAGGAGGGAACCTATAAATTGGAAGATCAACTAGGATCAAGGCAAAAAGGTCATCAGATTTTGAAGATTTCGTTATCAAACTATTTCACTGGGGTAATAAATTAAAGAAAATTAAAAAAAAAGAATTAAAAATGTTTCAAGAAAAACTGTGTTAATAAAAAAATATTTCAATAAAAATTGTTCAAAAGGATAAAATAATCGAAGGTGGTTTGTAGAATATCTCGAGATGATCAGTTTGAATTGCTGATGGCAAAAGTTGTAAATTTGTTTCAGAAACTTGAGCAAGACGATGACGACGAGTATCTCAACTCACCCTGGGCCGATGGCAGCAGTTTGAAGAGACAATTTCAAGGGTTGAACAATATCTCGTGGAGGCCACATTAGAAGCGAATTGGTGGCCGCTTCTCTTTCACAACGGATTGTCTGATCGTGAAAAAATAAAACATCGATCCTACTGTTTTGCGTCCAAAAAATTTCGCGTCACAACCACTCGATGCTTTAGAACCAAAAGGCGCCCAGCAGACCGACCCACCGATTCGTACAAAAATTAATCGTTCCGGGTTTGAGAGAGCTGCATACAACTTATTTTAATAACAAAAATAATAAAATAACAAAAACCTCATTGAGATAAAAGAACACGCCTTGTGAACTTTGCGAAGCGGATAATTATCTTACATCAATTAGAGGGAGATGCGAAAAAGAAAACAGAAGCTAGCAATATAGAACATAATCATAGATCCGCCAATGGTTCTGAAATCGACGCATAGTGTGAGTGTGTGTGTGTAAATAAACAAAAAAGAAAAAGAAAATTTGAATTCGTCAAGTACAAAAAGCCTGTAAAACTTTTTTGATAATGGGACTTAGCCATACTCGCTCATTACAGTATTAATTAAATTAAATGTATGTCGAAACGCGCATCTACACGAACCTAGAAGCACACACAATCATACACACACTTTCGAAATAAGTGCGATTGCAGCCATGCAAGGAGGAGGAACGTTAATTTTCAAATCCCCCTTTCTAAATTAAACAAAATTGTTCTTAATTTTTGATTATGTTTTTTTTTCAGTGTTTGGTTTAGTCGGAATTTGAACCAAAACTGACGAAATTCAGTAGAGAACAACATTTTTTGTATTTAATTTAATTAGAAGATTTGAAAAAATTTTAACAAATTTTTTCAATTCAAAAACAAGTCAGTCCTCCTTGTAAGATACATTTTTCACATACAACATAAAAGTATCCGTCTGATCACGTTTTTTGACAAATAGCTGTTCTTTTATCTGACAATCGCAGAATTAATGAAGCAATCAAGCTCGTCCGATGTATCACACGTTTCCGAGACTAAAGAAGTAAAAAGAAAAGCTTAGCTAAATTAGCCAACCGCTCATGGAAAATGCGATTTCCCGCTCGATCTCGCAGAATCATCTCATTTGACGGTTTTTCAAGCGTTTGAATTTTGCCGCGCGCTTGTTGATCAAACGGCCAGCTGTAAACTTAGCTGATGGTAATATTAGCGCACACATTTTCACGCAATTTTGAATGTTACAATTTTATGTCAACTTGCGTCATCTTCTGTACAAAGTTAGTATTTAATTTTTACATTTTTTGAATATTATTTTTATCCGCTGATTTTAGTTTAAATTTTTTACTAACCCAGCGACGTGATTAAGAGCAATAACTAGGAAGAAATTTTGTGTCTCAGTGTCTCTCTGTTTTGAGCCAAGCTTTGTAGTTGTTTGATTTAAAAGAATGATCGCAGTACAAATGAGCATTCATTTTCAAACCTGCGGGAATGTAAATTATTCTTGTAAATACGAAAAAATGTGTAACTTTAACGCGACGATGTGCGACTCATCCCTCATTGTATTTTCTGTTCCAATCGAATTAATGGGGAAAAATATATACCCATCAATGTATGCAAATGTATATCTATTTTTATACTTTCATATATTTTTAAATCATTAATTGTCGTTGAAAATTTTGTAAATTGAACGTCCAGATCTTAAAAGGGCCTTTACGCTTGAAAGACCTCTTTTCAAAACATAAAAGTGTCGAAAAAATTTTGATTTCGACATACTTTGAGTAGCAAAGTTGTTCTTCAGATCGTAACAAGCAACTGTGTCACTTTAAGTATATCGAAATCGAAAATTGTTTCAATATGTTTTTGTTTTTAAAGAAAGCCTTTCGAACATAAGTCTCCTTTTCAATTGTTGTTTATGTTTTTATTTGTTTATCTTCTTTTTGAACAAGCTGAAAATCATTGATTGTAAAGTTTATCGGTGAAACAATTGAAGCTTTTTGTCAAATTTTTTATTGCAGCTCTAAATTCTATATACGTAGTGACTAAACTTCGATCGATGAATAATCTGTCGTGTTGATTTGTTTGAAAGCGCAGATTTCAATGGATTGAAGTAAAAAAGAAACTGTTATGTGTACAAAACTGCGAGATTTAAGGCGTTATAAAGTTGCAGACAAATTCATTTTAACTTGATGGAAAACAATTTGAGACCTAATTTTCAAAACAGTTATTCATTTCGATTAATCTCGTTATTGTCGAATCGCATTCAACTTTGAAACATCCTAAATCGAGGGTCTAATTGTACATCACATCTTGTTGAATCTGAAAGCAAAGTCTATGAACTTAGAAATCAAAAAATAAAAAAATACAAATGTTATGACATGTAGTAGACAATAACAGTGCAACTAAATTCAGTTGATTATGCGAATGTTGAAATTTATGTACAGATCGATATATGTATAAAAGCAAAAAAGGCGTAAATTTAACTTCATCAGATGAAGTTTGCGGATGCTCGTGTACATTATGAAGTGTTCAGTTTGGGAACGGTCATTCTTG
Organism: Trissolcus brochymenae; assembly: GCA_030523145.1. NCBI lineage: Eukaryota > Metazoa > Arthropoda > Insecta > Hymenoptera > Scelionidae > Trissolcus > Trissolcus brochymenae. Next base: position 2,316 of record JAQQRF010000269.1, on the reverse strand, counting down.
ACCCGAAACAACTCAAAGCTTGCCTCTCATCCCTGTGTCACAAACCTTTTGATAAAAAAAGTAAGAATCCGGTCGATCCTTTTTAATTGAACCATGACCGTCCAACTACTGTATTTGTTAGCATCATAAGTCGTATCGGTAGGTTTCGTTGTCCCACAATGAACAATGATTTGTATCTTTAACCGCATATCACCAGACTAATTTTAGAAATTAGGAAGAGCGCTTACTGGGCAGCAGTCATATTTTTTATCTAAACATCTTTTAAATTAACAAAATTCTTTTCATTATTCGCTCCAACGAAGCTCAAAAAAGGTCATATAAAGATGCGTCAAATTTTGATTAGATTCTGGGTGAAGGTGATTTTAGAAAGCCTGGCAGAAATTGATGCTCTTTGAGGAATCTCTCAATTCGAATGAACATTTTTCACAAAAAAGGATATGAAATATTGAACGAACAACAAAAATCCATCCTCTTGATTCCGTTTCTGCTAGGAAGACAAAATAAGTCGAGATAAACCCGAGATGTTTTTATGACTTAGGAATAAATTGTCTGTGATCTAAAATTATTTTAAAGGGGGAGATAACAAGATAAATTCTAAGGGATAAGTCGAACCTTATAGCCGGATATCAAGAAAGCCATAATTTAGCGGTAATTAAACCATATAATTCATATCATGATTGAAGTTTATAGTTCAATAATAAATCATTAGCATTATTCTGATAGACGTGCGGGTCTTTACATAGGAGCCACTTTTGCACTCGCTCGAAAATGCCAGAACTGAATCGAGGATGTTGAAATATAAATACAGTATAATCAATCGCAATTTCTTTGCAACATAACGTTGATACAAAACAAAAGGTTCGATTTTTATCCCTCCTCCTTCCCCAAAGACTAGAAATTTAGATATAAAAAAATTTTAGCCATACTATATAAAAAAGTTTTCGACTAAATTAGACGCTACTGACAAGAAGCAAGTTATACTTTGGCACAGCGGTTTCTGCTCAAAAATTAATGTTAGTTTTTTTTTATCTAAAGTTGATTATAATTTTCTAACACATATGCCCTTACTTTGTTATTCATTTTTTTATTTCTGCAAAAGCACTCGTCCACTGCAGCGACAAGCAAATAGATTTTAGGTAGACTTATAGAAGCGCAAACACCAAAATTGTTCCTTCCACCCGCTCCGGCCGTGTATTTGATTATCAACTATGAAAAATATTGCCGCATCTCAAATGTTGACTCGGGGCATCCCAAAGCAGTTCGCCATTCTGCAATGAACAAAAAAATACTTTAGAAGATGAACAAGAGACAATTATGATAAGCGCACGTCGAAACGCAATTTAGTATACGTACCTACGTCAGCGTCGTTCTACTCACAAGTAACCGAAATGGCGATGGCGACAAAAGAATTTTAAAAAAATTACCATGCCACTTCATCATGAATAAGTTATTTAGAAAACCGATAAGCGCCTGGACGCTCCAGATAATTTTGTACTCTTTTTCGCACACATAACAATTAAAGAGAATGGAAAACACAAAAAACACCGTCGACTTTGTATTTATGTACGATATTGAATTATTATCAATTTTTGACGTTATTACGAATTACGATCTATTTCGTGTGAAAGTGTATATGGCTTTATCTGCGGTTAACAATAAAATGTTGTCGAAGCTTTTTCACTCTACTTCAACGGTGCGTCGTATTTCTTTCTAATTTATATCAACACAAAAATGTATCCTTCCTTTAATTTTTTGTTGTATTTTATTATTTTTTCCTAACTCAAATTTCACGTTTTTTTATTCACTTTTCGCATTCATTTCTATACATCATTTTTTTAATTCTCTGATTCTCTGGATTTTGTAAATTTGAAATGATAAATTAGATGAAATTGGAGGAGTAACATTTTTTATTAAAAAAAAATTATTTAAGATTAATTTGTAGCCAAATGGAGTAGGTAGAAACTGCTGCGCGCACGCGAGATGGCGCGGTGTGTCCAGTGAAAGAGTCATAATCACTTTCCCCCAACACCAGTTTCTCCCCAGCCAACTTCAGGTTGGTCTTTGCGAACGTGCGTAATTTTTGAAATTGACAGCGTCAAATTATTACGTCAACATGTCCGGAAAGTGTCATCGCCATTAACGCAATCACATTTTAAAGTGTTACGTCCGGAGAAGTAACAAATTCGTAGGTTAAGTTTCGACACACGACAATTTGATAGAGTTGGCACTCAAGAAATTTCAAATGTTGGTGGGAAAGTTTTTTAACTAATAAATTCTTGATTTCATTAAATTAAATTTTTATTTTTCAAACTATAA